>CAUJRU010000948.1:0-132353 GCA_963277665.1 Viscum album
ATCTTTCTTTTGTTTACCATACGAGGGACTTTTTGTCTTTTCCAGAAAAAGTACGAGGAGAATGTTTTTTTTTCACATTCACGGCATGAACTGATTTTTACATTTTCATAAAACATAATTTTCATTAAGATTCCTCTAAATTTTTTCATTTTTATTTTAAATAAAATCCTTTTATTTTAAAATTTTGTGGCATTTTGTGAAAAGAAAAAGGTTTTGAAAAATAAATGATATTTTCCTCAAGAATTCATTTCAAGTGTTTTATCAAAACGATTTTCCATCTAAGATGAAATTATTTAGAATATTTATGTTTCAAGTATAATGCCTCTATTATTTACATGGTGGTATTTTTCTTATGAATAAATGACATCCATTTGTTTTATATGGATTATGTGATGATTGGATGATATTTATGAAACCCATTTTATTCTTTGGGTTATATTGAATGTTTTAATTTTATTTTGTGGCTCAAGAAATAATGATTTCATTATGATATGGTTGAGACCAATATCACCCTCCAATGTATTGGATAAAGATTTATATCCCATGAGATAGACATGGCTGGAACGGTAAGTTAATCTGGTTCAGTGATATAGGACTAGAACGAGGAGTGAACTCGATTTAGAAAGGGACTTTGTACACTAATATGGTCTTGGTAGCAATGCCTTGTCCACTATGGAAATAATATCATGTTCTTAAAGGTTTTACACAATTACATGTTTTATTCCCAAGAAATTTTATCATGATTTATGTTCCTTCATTATATATGTCGTACATACATCAATGATTTATGGCTTTTCTCAAGGTTTTGATGTTTAGATTTTATGTTCAAGTTTTTTCATTCAAATGTTTATGGATTGTTTTATGTTCTCTATGTTTTCCCTTACTGATCATTTGAGCTCACCCATTTTATGTTTTCTTTTCCACAGGATATAAATAAAGGTTTTAGGTAATAAAAAAATGGGAAGATCTTTATGGGAGATGTTGAAGATCATTCACCATGATTAGAAGATTTTGTTCCAAGTTTCCAAATACACTAAACTATTATGGTCCTTTGGTGTCTGTTTTTGTTATGTATTAGGTATTCCGAAAAAGTAATGTAATGTCCATATATGTCAAGATTGGGTCTCTACAATAATCAAACAATAAGAACATCAAATTCCATTACACACACTTCTTGGTTTTCAAAAGTGGAACAAAAAGATAATGATCGTTCTTTTTAGAATCTTGATTGGGTTCAAACAAAAAATGATCAACTTTATTAGATTGAGAAGATTCATTCCTAGAAGCTCATATGTAAGCCAGATAAAAAGAAATTCGGGTACAACGTGGTTTTAAAAAAAATGTGAATGAAGATGGTGAAGTGATAAGGAATATGGGAAGAATTGTTTGAAAAAGGTATTCACAAATTGAAGGTATTTATTTTGATGAAAATTTTTCTATGATGGAAATATTGTAAACTATTAGAATATTTATTTTTTATTTATGACCAATGTATTTACATATTTTTCAAATAGATGTTAAATCCTCATTTGTAAATTTTTTTCTCAAGGAGGCAGTTCATATTGTACAGACATGTGGCTATGTTGTTGGGGAAGATTAATGTAATGCTTGTAATATGAAGAAGGTATTTTATGGGATAAAATTGGATCCAAGGTAATAATACTCAAAATTGGATAATTACTTAAAGAAGATGGGTTTCAAGAAAGGAAGAGTTGATAGTAATCTTTACATTAATTAAATTCAAGAGTTTTCCCTTATCATAATTGTTTATATCGATGACATTATCTATGATGGGAATGGTGAAATAAATTTAGAAATATTTTCTTAATAGATGAATTGGTTGTTTGAAATTCTCATTCTTGGGGAAATGAAATACTTTATTTGGTTAAAAATTATAGAAAATAAGAAACACATTTTTTATTTTTCATGAAATGTATGATAAGGAACATCGTAGTAATTTCAACATGAAAAATTTGAAACCACTTTCAACACATATTTCAAACGGAACCCTGTTGATTAATGTTAGAGATGGAAAAAAGTTGATTAGAATGAATTTTTCAAGCTGATAGGATGTTTTTAATATTTTATTACCTCATGAACCAACATTGTTTATTCTACTACCTTTTGTGAATGATTTCAGAGTTCCCTAAAAAAGCACATTTTATGGATGGAAAAAGAATTACGAGATATATAATATGAACTAAAAATTTCAAATCATCTGTGAAATCTTTGAAAGTATTGACTTGTTTAGGTATTAAGATACTAATTGGGCATGGAATGTTTTTAATAGAATATCCACATTTTTTGAAGTTTTATTTTTAAGGAAAAGTTGTATTAGTTATCATAAAAATAAATAGAATTAAGTAAACATTAGTATGGATGAAGATGAATATATTTCTGACACTCAACCCTCTACTCAACTTATGTGGATGGAGACTCAGTTAGAAGACTTTGGTATTAATGTGAAGATGCCCTTTCTATTGGGATGTGATAATCAATGTTATATAAACCTTACAAAGAATATGATACCAAATTGTAATTGAAAACATAATTATGTTATGTATAACTTCATCGAAGATTTTGTAGAGAAGAATGAATTAATGTTGAAGTGTGTTTCTACATAAAACCATGTTTTTGAAATTTTCATAAAAACCATTAGTAAATAAACCTTTTAATAAATTGAGTCTGAAAATGGGAACTCAAAGTCCTTCTAATCAAGGTTAAGGTACATGATTTTTCCCCTCTCTTACCGTATACATGGATAGTGTTATCATTGGGGGATAACAGTTTCATAAATCTATCCTTATGAAAACATGTAAAAATGAGGTTTTATAGGTAAACTATGAATCTACAATGTAATTGTGTGAAATATTCTAAATATTTGTCATAGTGTTTGAAGCAAACAAAACTTTTTTATTCCAAGTAATTTTATTATGGTGAAGAAAGATGAGGATGTTTTAAAATTACTACTTTTAGACAACATGGTTTTTCAATACATTTTTATTGCTTCCTACAATGCATTAGATCATGTAGGCTTATAATTATTGATATGTAATCCATAGATTGATTTTAAAAATTTCAATGATTTATGAATCTTGGTTGAAAACAAAATCCAAAGAGGTAGATTGTTGGGACAAAGTTTGAAGAATATGGTTTATGGAAATTTGAATATGTTTGTTATCTTTTGTTTTCAAAGGAATGTCCAAGGAATGGAATAAACTCACATTGTAGAAGTATTTTAACAAATTTAAAAAATATTTAGGAAATTATACTTATAAGTATTAAGACTATTCATCGTAATGTTGATCTAAATGTAATGAGGTTCTGATCGTAATGAGGTTCTTGTTGTAATGAGGTTCTAATCGTAATGAGGTTGAGATTGTTTTGTGGTAATGTTCGTAATCTAATTTATCATGTATCTGATAAAAATATGAGGATTATTTGCGATATAATATTTTAAAAAATTCATAAGTAAGTTGAAAACTTGGGACACAAGCTTGATAAAGTAAATGAGAAGTTAAGGTTCTTACAATCTATTTAGACCTAGATGGGTTGGATAGAAAATAAAGAAAGATGCTAGAGGAATGAGAAGTTAAATTTGTTCCTTTATAAGTCAGATGATACTATATTAAAAATAAAAACAATCAATGTCATGAAATAATTCATTCTTATAAGATGATGTTTGTAGAAGAAGAAATGTTTGTGAAGTTGAAGCCCATCTTTCTCATGTCCTTCAGTTTGAGAACACCTTATTTAGAATTTATATGTATATTGATGCTATATATTTCATCATACATGTGAATCATAATGAGAAAATCATACTGGGAGATCATAATAAGAAAAATCATATGAGGAAATCATACTGAGGAAATAGTACTAAAGAATCATAATTTCGAAAATATTTATGGAGAATCAAACTACAAAAATCATAATGGAAAAATTTTACATTAAAATTTTAATGAAGAAATGGTATGGGGAAATTTTAATAGAGAATAATAATCATACTGAAGTTTGTTATGAAATTAAAAAGTGGTATGAATTTGTTAGAAGATTGAATATGGTTTAATAAGAGTTGAGATGTACTGAATAAGGCAAAAATCTATCCAAAAATAAAGGACGATTGAATTTTAGGGAAACTTGTTTGAGAGGGAAACTTTTTAAAAATCCGACCCAATCATTTTTAGGGAACCTATAAAATAGAAAGTACCATGAACTATATAATAATTATATACTATTCATGAAAAATGTGAGAGAAGATCTGAATTTTTATGGAGAATAAGTTTGTGTATTGAGATTTGTGGATGAAATGTTTTAGAGAAAATATGAAAAGAGAATAGACAAAATAATATTTAGCTGATAATCATCTTTAACTGGGAATCATATTCAACTGGGAATTGTGTTAAGCTAAGAATCATATTTAACTAGAAATTATATTCTACTGGGAATTTTATTCAGATGGGAACATATTTAGCAGGGAGTCATATTGGGATTTCTAGACTCATAATAAATGTTTTTCAGAATTACCTCAATCATATTCCGATAGAGATATAATATCATATGGAGAAAACCAGACTGAATTGTTATTACAATGTCTAGGAATTTCGTACCATCTGATGGGTATGAAAGTTAGTAAAAGTATTTAAATATCATATTTGTGAATTTTAATCATGAAGCACCGTAACATGTTTGTTATAAAAATTATATTTTGTCATTTCGTTTTACTTAAAGCACATGTTCTATTGTATTGACCATAGAGCTACAAGAGTGTAAGGCATATGCAACCCATTGTATTCCATACAAGGATTTTTTTCTAGTGGATTTTGTGTTTTTGGATTGTTTTCAAACCATACTAAGGGTATAGATAATAATAATAAGTATTGAACCTTATAAATTATTGTGTTTCTAGGGATGTGTGCTGGTGTTTTTTAGCAAGGAAATAAATATTTAACAAAATGAAATGGTCATTTATAAATAAATAAAAATTCATGAAATAGATATCCCTGATTCACCCCTAACCATATCAATGATAAAACTATCCTATCTGGGAAACTATAGTATTATGTTGTATCTTGTAACCATTGTGAATTTTTTCTTACAAGTCATTATTGAATCACCATCCTTTAACTCAATATCTAAGAATTATCTCTCATTCTTTGTTTGAAAAGTTTAAGGGAAATACTTGTTAATGAATAACTTCTTAACTTCTTACCACTCGATATAATCTATTTATTCTTTAAAATTTTTATTATTAATTAACACTAATAATTGATTAAATTATTTATATAAATGATGTACTTCTAGAGTCAAATTTTTTTGTTAGGACAATGGAGCAAAAAAAACTTCTCTATTGAGTTAACCAATTGTTATTTGTCAAGTGGATCAGAAGATCCACTAAATGCCAATGGTCATTTCCATATAACGGTCTCAATAGATAGTTTTAACTTCTTGGGTGATAAAAAATGTTACAAATAGTTCAGGTTTTTATTCAATGCCTCAGAAAACTGGTTAAGTATCTCCATAATGATTTTAAATCCAATTACTATGCTACTAAAAATGTTGTTCAAACAATCATTGCATTTCCCCTCACAAAAGATTCTGGTCTTTTTTCTCTTGGTTCCCACCATTTTATAAAATATAAAAGTTTCGAACAAAACATATGCAAAAAAAACATGATGAAATATATTGTTATTATAAAAGAATTAACTCAAAAGGAATATATTATGATATCCCTTTTTTTATCCTTTTTCAAAAATGATTCTTTTAGGATGTTTACCAATTAATAGGATTATACTAATGGTTTTACTAAAATTTTATAATAATAAATCCCAAATTAAAGAAACCCTACTTTAATACCAACTATAGTGACCCCAATTTTTCGTATGTGAATATTTCATCATTTTAATTATTAACAACCTAATAAAAATAAAATGCAAGATCAAAAATTTTAGTGTATTGGGAAAATTAAAAAATTTTATCAACTGTACATAATAAAATATAAAAATTATTTTAGTTATTATTATTAACTCTTATAAATCACTCATGATCTATCTAGTACAATAATCTACCCAAGGAAATACGTCAATTAAAGGGGTTATCCACAAGTCCAATAAGGGAAAGAATAAGGGACATGAGTCAACAGAACATGGGTGAGCATAATCAACATCAGCATATCATAAGTATAAATCATCATCATAATCACGATGAATTTTTTTATAAACTATTGGAATATGGAATATGCATAAAAAAGAAACATCATGTCATAGTGGTCAAATACCACACATAGTTGTGAAAGAATCTAATATCATGTCCGTGTATAACATATGTGCAGAAATTATAACATCATCACTATGAACGATGATATAATATTATTCATGAGTAGTTAACATAATATAATTAGACACATAAAATTCCCATATTCATTAGAGGGATAGATAATTATTGTATCACCCATCAAATTATAGTATGCTTATAATCATGCATGCCACATGGAATGCATAATAATCAATGTCTGAAAAAAACCCATGAAAATGAATGGATTTCACGAAGGATTTAACATATCATTTCACATGGAATAACCATTGGGATTCCCCATTTAAGAGGGATATCATACTTTGGATAAAATATCATTTTTCTTTTGATAAGAAACAACACATAAGGAGTTGAATGCGTGTTTTTGAAAAATAAAATCATTTTGAGAAATCATTTAAATCAGTTTAGATATCATCTAATTAAGGTAAGAACATGTTTTTATATAAAGAGATAGGGGAAAAAAATTTTAAAATTCATTATTAGGTTATTTGAGGAATATCAATACTAAACGTAATGTGAAATTAGAGATAACCAAAAATAATGAATCGGGTTCGGGAACCCCGTACCTTAAATCCCACATTATTTCTTACTATTCTATCTTCTAAATAATAAATATAGGTTTATTAAAACATATAACTAGAAGTGAATTGTGTTAATTTCATTAAAAATTTATTAATAATAAAATTGTATTATATATCACAGTTTCTATTAGTTATATTGAATCATTTTGATATCTTTTTTCCCTTTATAATTACCCATTTTGCTTTTATTTTGCCATTTTTTTCAATGTAGATTATAAATAAATATAATTAATTATAGATGTTTAAAGTAAATATATTAATATATTTATATATCATAAATAATTTATTATTACTATACAAAATGTTGGTGATAGGAAAATAATTGGAGACCTCCATATTAGTAGTTAACTGACCATTAACAGGTCATTTTTCAAAGTGGAGGTTTGAGAATTATGAAATATAATTACAAAGTAGATATAATAATTTACTGAAGGATAATATAATTAATTTAATATTAACATAATATTTAATTATTCTTATATTATTTGAGTTTGAATGTGATGATTAATAGAGGGAGTAATAGGAAAAAACCAAGAAGAGTTTATGAAAATATACATTCTTCTCGGTGTTGCTTCTCTAGTATGATAATAAAATCCATCGATTCTGATATTTGGTTACTATAGAACATAAATAAGTATAATAAGGGGATTAAGAGAGAGTATTTCAGTATATGTTTGTCTATGGTAAGTTAGGGAGGAGTGGGTTTCCAAGGGGAGGGAGAGGGGTTATTTATACACGAGGAGGGGAGTTTTTTTCAATGACAATATTACATAAAATAATATATCCATGGTAAACATTATAATAGTGATTACTTTTAATTTATGATTCATATATAAATACAATAAAATTAATTAATGTCATTACACAATTTTATAAAATTAATTAATTATTTTTTAAAAAGTAATGTCGAATAAATGAAAAATTGTTTTTTGAAAGGAATAATTTTGAATTTAGACGTTGGAAAGTAATTTATTGTTTTAGAAATCATGTTTATTGTATATTATTGAATAATTTATCAAATTATTAATGGTTTAGTCGAATTAAAGTTATATAAATTATAGGTTAATTATTACATCTTTAATTAAGAAATTTAAGAAACAAGAGTTGTGGAAAAAACATTATTTTTACTATCTGCCTGAAAATTGATGTATTTCAAAAAATTACAAAAAAACTCTATTTTGTTTATTTAATGATTTAAAAAATAGTATTAATTTGATAAAATTAACTTTCTAACATATTTTATTCTATGTTTTGATATAAAAATTACGATTTTTATAAAATACATTAAAATATAATTTAAAAAACATGCTTATATTTTCTTCATGTTTTTATAATCCTAATATTTAATTTATAGAATTATAATATTTATATTTTCTTAAATTAGTCTTGATAAATATTATCTAAATGAAATTTTATTATTGTTGGGTGAATTAACTATTTAAATGGTTAGGTTACAATTCCCAATGTCTAGGTTACTAATCCAGGGGTCAGATTACTATTATAAAAGAGATATTGCCTCCTATAAATACATAATTATTCATTCATTAAACATTTACTAAAATTCCTCTCAATTTTATATATTTCCATTTTCTAAAATGTGAATTTGTTTACTAATTTTTTTCATAGTGTTGTTTTTGAGAGAGATGATTCTAACCGATCAGAGTGGTCTAAAGTTTTCTATTGATGTTTTTTATATTATATTTTTCCCTTGTATTATATGGAATTTTAATGGGTTTATTCATTCAATAATGTAATAATTTTCACTAATTAATTATTATTTTTTGTTTCTCTATGTGCTCGATGTGTACAATATGTATATAATATAATATAACTAACATTTATTTAGTAATAAATTCTCATTTAAAATGTCTTGGTAATTTCATTTTGACCCATGAAAATGATTTTGATGAGTATAGGGATTATTCCTCCTTTATTACAATTTTAAATGTTTGGATGACCTTTGGTCATGGCTAGGAAATCTATTTGGGATACATTGGATGATTTAATTTTTTTACGAGCCTTGAGTTAGCCTTATTTTTTATAAATCCCCATACAAATTTTTATTTGAAAATAACAAAGCATTGTTAAAAACATATGAATAAAAATCCATGCTTTCCATCTCCTATTATTATTTTTACTTTAATCCATACTCATAATTTCTATCATCATAAAGATATAGTTTTTTCATTACAAATTATTCATTGGACACCAATCATCACATATCATTTACCTTTTAATAATAAATAGTCCTCCAAGACTGAAAAAAATAACTCTCTTTTATCATATGAATACTGATAATAAAATTCAAATAAAATCGTTAAATTTGTTTCTTCTAATTTTTATCCACTTAATAAGAGTTATATAATTCTTGACATTATTATTCCAACATAAATTCTACTTGATCACTTATTATTCATATTATTATCATCACATCATCAACAATCATTTTCAATAATAGCTATTGAATACAAATGATTTTCTAATATGTTTTCTCTCAATTTCTTCATTTTCTCCACCTTTCCCATTGATATTTCATGTGTCATTAATTTTCCCTCACCATTAAGAAATATAAATTAATTGAGAATGTGGTATCAATTCATGATTATTAAAATTTCCATCATCCATTCCACTCTAATTTTACTTGATTTATGATTATCATAGAAAATAATATGGTTTGATTTAGAAATCAATGTTTTATATTATAAAAAAGATACCAATTGAAATAATATAATCTTTGGGTTTCTAAAAATCTATCCAAAAATGGTTTAGTAGAGAAAATATATGGTACCATTTTAGATAATAATTTATCATGAAATATATATACCTGAATTTCCTCCACTCACTTCAATACAAAGGTTTAAAATATTCAAATATAAAAGTAGGATTTAATTTTATGAAAAAAAATTAATCCTCTTCAAAAAATTCAAATTTTATTTCATTAATATAATAAATTTATACCATTAATGTTAGAATATGATTTTGGTAACAAAGGATGAGGGAATAATGAAACAAAAATATTCAATAAATATTTTTCAAGAACATTATTTAATATTCATATTTACTTATATTAATGATTCTAGAATATTCTTCTTCATTATTCTATTTTAGCCCCATAAAATAGACACTCCACATTATATTAATTTTGGTGGATCTCTTCAGAAAATGAATATCAAGATGTTTCAATTAAATTAAACTAAAATTTATCACTTCAAGTGGATTTACAAATTTTAAAAATTATAAATATTCACCAAGGATGATCACATTCAATAAAAACACTATAAAATACAAAATATGAGATTAATATAGGGTGGAATATTCATCAAAGGATGTTTTCTAATATAGGAAACACTCACTCCAACTTAATTAAAGATGATCCTTTACTATATTTCATTAAAATTCCAATGTAGAATTGAATATTATATTTAAACTTCATGACTTTTCCGTACACTATTGAAATCCTTCACTTCTTCTCAGGTTGTCCCCATGAGAACATAATTCACCTAAAATTCTCTACATTATCAATGAAAATACAATATATAAAGTTAAGGGAATATATTGATAAATCATTACATATCAATGTGATCAACAATGTTGATATATTTTATTAACTACGTTTCTCTATTCATTATTTTCTCCATGCTTGTACATTTAATTTTCGGATCTTTGTTTGTTTTAGGAATCATGGTTCTACTAAACACATCATCTTATTTGTATGAAGATATTTTATTTTCAACAAACTTCATGTAAAATTAAATTTTAATCATATTCAAGTGTTGTTTTTATGATAAAAATATGGTTAAAAAATCTCAATAATGGTTTCCAACTTATTTACATCCAACGTAGTTCTTCTAATCCACTTGTGTTGTCATTTTTTGAAAATATCTCTTTAATTATAGGATATGCATTCGGAATCACCTATTTTATTTTGAGACAAAACTTCACATTTGATTCCTGTATTTTTTTTATATTTTCCAAAATGTTATGTCCAAATTAATAAACATTATTTGGGTATATTGATAGCTTATTTGGAGTCTCCACATGGATTTTTCCACTAAAACAAACTCAACAAAAATATGAATTATTTAATTTTGTCGCAGTTGTTTTCACCACCATATGGTTCTATAAATGATTCTAAAAACCACAGCTATAGTTTTTAACGACAAATTACTCGCATTGGTTCTATCCATTTAGTGGTGGTTTCCTGGAATAGTTGTAGAAAAATTGTTTATAGGAAGTATCACCTCCCAAAAAATAGAGGATATGATGGTGGTTTAAACCACAGATACCCCTCTACATTTTTTGGGAGGGGAAAATTCCTCTAAAATGGGAAAAAATACCACTAGAAAAAAATCAAACATAATTATAATTTTCTTATAACAACACTAAACAGTAATCTGGCATATATAGAATCAATTTAAACCAGAACTATATATCTCATTTAATAAAAGTAGAGGTGTAGAGTATGTAGGAAAAGAACTACAAAAAACCACACACACATAGATATATATGTCTGTGTGTGTGTGTGATTCTTGAATAAAAAATGAACAATATTCATTATATGATATCAATGAAAATAGTATTTAGATTCATAAAATATAAAAAAATATTCAAATAACACTATGATACTAATAAAAATGGAGTGAAAAAGTTCCAACATAGAATGCCCCCATGCTCCACAAGACTAAACCTCTACACTCCCAGTTCCATCCCTAGGCACCAAATAAACAATGCAATCCTCTATAGGGGTAAGAGGTACTAGCTTACATACATTATATTGATTTCATAATTGATACACACCATGAAAAATATACAAGGAAGTATATATATTCCCATATGGAAACACACCAACATATAAGACACACACTTCTTAAATAAGAAAGGGTTTTCAATTTTGTATTTAAAATAAAACTGATGTAAAATAAAACATAAAATCCATAGAAACCCATGTAAATAAATCACACTAAAATCTATATTTCCATTTCAAAACCATTATTTCTTATAAATAACCCAAAATATTACTCATTAACCCACTCCAAGAACTAACACCAGGTTATGTGTCACCCAACCAAAGAGGAACCCACAATGAAAAAACCATCTTTTGATAGTATATAGACATTCATTTAGACTAGTGTACCATGGACACCCCCTCAATATTTTAAAATAATCATTTCATTGGGGGGGGCTTTTAATTAACCCTACCCAGTATGATACCCATGGTCTTGGGAATAGTGTTCCTCACAGTAAGGAAAACCCCTTATTTCTCCCTACTATACAACGCCAATATCCTATAGTATGGTCATCCAACATGTTCTTACTTGAGGGAATTTCTTATGAAAAAAATTATCCAAAACAGAATCCTCAACCATTTTACCTGTTATGGTACACTAATCACCATAATGTTCAGATTCCACACCCATGAAAATAACACAGTTCAATCCATGATTTACATAGTGGTTTCCACCAAGTTTTAATAAAGACCAGTGCGTTAGAAACATCCCTATATGATCACACCCCTTCACAAAAAATAAAAAAATTGATCCAGGGTATCTCATAACATCAGAACTCAAAAAATAGGTGGGAAAAACATACTAGTGGTGTCCTATTCTCCCTTATATTAGGAATTTATTCATCACAATGGTATAGGATGCTAGTGTGTATAAAAAAACTATGGCTACTAGTGTAGCATAAAGGCTTCCCATAATTAATTTTCATATTGGCCAAAAAATTATATTGAAATAGACTAACCGAGGATACATGATTACATAAAAAGAGTTTATGATGGTAATTCCATGATATGATACATATAAATAACCTAATGGGATATGTTACTCAAGATTAACATGAGCGCAACCAATTTTTCAATAGATATCATTTGATCATTTAGGATATCAACCATACCTTCCACTAGTGACAGTTCCCCAATCATAGGAATAAAAAAATAATATATAATGTTCCTTATTAATGAATATGGAAAAAAATGGAAACTAAAATTATAAAATTAGTAGTCAACATCGATGATAGTAAAATTCTCTAAATTTAGCCACAATATGCATCATGGGGAAAACCAACAACATGAAATATAATTTCACTATATAATAGTTTGGTAATAAGTACACTAGAAAACAATAACACATCAAGATAGAAATAATCACTAGAATTTTTACATACATCATTACCCTATAAAATTTTAATTTAATACAAAAAATCATGAGTTTTTCACGTACAACATTGATAACATTAATCATCTAATGAATTTTAGACGATCTGGTGCAAAACTACCTAAGAAATCACTCGCATTGATGAAAAATTATATGAAATAGTAAAAATTCATATTGATCAATATTCCACATTCACTAATACATGTTACATCCAAATATCAGAAAATAAAAAATAGTTGAAAATATCATGAAATAAGGAGAAACCAAAATTGGATCCCAGAATATAGGTGATATTAGTGACCTTATTTCAACCATTCAATGAATCCTCACCATTAAGGTTAAACATCATGGTAAGACTATTATAATTTTACCAATATACCTCTTTTTACATGGAAAACTAATTTAGTAATGATATCCACATGAAATAATGTAATAAAATCATCTTAGCCTATAAGACCCAAGTTCATGTAAGTGATTTAATCCATGAATCATAGATTTTCATACATTCAACTAACCTATCACTTAGAGATATTTGAGTTAAGACATAACAACAAAATTGTTGTAAAATTTCATACATATTCGTAGAATTATTTACTGATATAATAAATGAGAATATGAGAAAAGGGACTAGGAAATAACCCACCAAGAACAGATGTTGTGATTCCCTGAGTTTTCTTGAAGGGATACCAATAAAACATTATATGAAAAACGATTACACATTTCTAAATAATGTTATATTAACATGTACTCAACCATACCATAGGATCAAAACGTTTTTACTCATCCAAATAAATACTCCAAAAAAACTAAGAACATATATTTTTATGCAATGTTAGGGAAAAACTGATATTCCTACCGGAAACCACAATACTGTTTTTCAATAACCATATTACAATTAGTTTGTAATATGTTTAGTTACAAATAATCTATAAATCCAAATAGAACCTTAATAACTACCTTAAGAACATTGATCAATACACTCTCCATATATGTCTCCACTTCCTACTATAAGAAACTTCATAAAAATTTTACTGAAAATTAAACGGTGTTGTATATTTAAATTTAAACATAAAAACAAATAATGATTGTCTTCTAAATGATTTGTAATTTGTGTGATTTTTCTTATAACTTCTATGAATATATGAAATATCAATAGTGATAGATCCAGTCATGGTCTGATATAATTCAATCAATGATTTCTATAGAGTGACAATGTTTCTATCTTACTTCTTTATATAAGCCACTTATTCCTGAATTGTTATTGTCATTGTAGAAAACTCACTATAAAAATAATGATGTATAGAGTAGCTAAAAACAGGATTATATGCAACAACAATATCTTATGGTCAACCAAATGCCTTATATGGTAATGTTACCAAACCCATCTTGCACACTTGATCAGGATTCCCCTTCACAAGGACTTGACCTATTGTATCATATAGGTAGATAGAGATGGAAATGCATGGGATTGGCATCCCATAGTTATTTTTTTATATAAAAATAAAATATCATTCATATTTGAATAAATACATATTAACATAGTGAAAATATAACATAATTTATTATAATGAAAAAGGAATTCATACCCCAACTTATTTGGTAGGATCATTAACAAAACTGCAATCATATTTTGTATGAACATCCAACCGTAGTTCTGTTTAGGAGACCTGGTGACCTAAATTATTTTTCAATATTAATAAAAGATAAATCAATAGTTTAATAAATGAAACATATAATGTTATCATATAATTATTTAAAATAATAAAAATCTTACATGTTTTGATCTGTTTCTGAAATAACTATTTTACCCGGTAGTGTGAAGGATGATTTTTTAGCTCGACTTGATGCATTTTTCCTGGAAACATCTTAAAATAAATAGCATTTAATTTAGTAGTCATGTATGTAATTTCATCTCCTTTTCATATGAATGTTAATATGTAAAATGAGATAAATATAACAATATATATTTCAATACCACATGATTATAATGAGCCAAGGAGCTTGTACCCTAGTGGTACGGGCTCCTGCTTGGCATCCAAAAGACCCAGGATCAAATCCGGGCGGGGGAGAATTTCCGGGTACTATAGCGGTACTGTAGTGGTGGAGGGACTGTAGAAGGTACTGTAGCAGCGAGGCTATTGTAGCAGTACTATTCACTGAGGGGTCCTTTGGGCCAAAAATGGGATTTCAAGCATTGTATTCAGGCCACTTGGCCTTGGGCCTTTGGGCTATTTAATGGGTCTCCCTCTACCCAGTTTAAAGAGGTCTATGATTTAAATAATAAATTGAGGCTTCATCACGAACCTTTAAAAAAAACATGATTCTCATGATGACGGCTATCAAATAGAATCATACATTTCTCTTTAGGTACCCCTTCCTGAACCTTATCATATAGTTGCTGAATTCTCAACAAAGTATCATTGAATTTATTCTATAATCTTCATTTAAAATCATTCCATTTATTACCAAAAGTTTTCAATTCCCACTTTGGTTCTATAATATCATCATCAATAAAGTGGAATAACACCTATAGAAAGAGATTAATTTTTAAAATATTAGAATTTAAAAACATAATCACCTTAAATTACATGATAATGTTTTAAAATTACCTTTATCTATGAATCAGTTACATTATTATTCCAAGATTTAGGCACATGTCTTCAATCCGTATTGGTAATCAGAAGGCTAACCATATCCGACACAAGATAGAATAGAATATGGACGAACAATCATTTGGTATCATTAGTAAGGACCCTATAATAGTAAAATGAGATATCAATCATCAATCAGATTATATTTTAGATATCATAACTATTTATATTTATATTATTATGAAAAATGATTCCAAATTTCATGAAAAACTTGTTAAAAATATATAAAAGTGAAATAAATTTATTCACAATTTTTTTTACCTATAACAGTCACCCTAAATATCCTCATGAAGAAACCATAATGAAGATATGCCCCTTTTTTATTCAACCCACTGAATGGGGAGGTGCTATCTCAAATGTTTATGGGACACTGGCGACGTGTGTTCTAGATACTGATAGTATGAATGGTGTGAGAGAATGTGAGGGGGGGGGTATGGATGCTATCTTGGATTCTATAGGGAGGCAGACTGATGGATCGTCATCTATATGTTTGGTCAAGGGAAAATTGACAAGAAGATGACTGGGATTAGTGAAATGCTTCCTCCTTGATATTTCAACAATTCAATCAAATAAAATTAACTTCAAAACATTCATTTCAATAAAATTAAGCAAAAAACAGAAATGTTAACATATACACAGTACTTACAAACAAAATATACATAGATATTATTATTAATGACTGCACATATAATATAAGTGGATGATAAATTACAATATTTTAAATATCATGATTGAAAAATATGTATGTTTATTTTTATTGATGATATTAAATGTCAGATTTCAAATATTCCACATCATAACCCATTTCAATCAAGTTTTGTTGTTTTATATGAACAACTAAACTCCACCCTTCATCTATTACATATTCTACATAATATACCATTTTTTCTTGCGATGATAAGATACAATGATCATTTAATTCATTTTCACTAACATCTATCATGTGAGAGAACTTCAAAGAAGTAAATTTCAAGGAATCTTAATTATTAACCATGGTAATATCAACCCACATGTATTTTATTAAAAATATTGAAAAATTATTATGGTAGTTTAATACAAAATATCATCCAACTATCCTAGTATCCCATTTCATAAACAATAAATATAACACTATTCTTTGTTTTCAGACCCTCTTATCGATCCACTATTTGAAATTTAATTCCATTAACATTGTAGGCATCCAAATTTCTGGCGTTTTTTAGAGGAACTCAAGCCATAGATTTAAAATATTCAAACAAATCAACCTGAGTATCCGTATTCATGATCTTAAAAAGTATTATACATTATTATATTAACAAAATATATGTGTCAACATAATATCTATATTGATTTCAATATTTATGGACTTACACTACATGAAAACCATTATAAAAGATCTTTGTTAACAAATTTTGTTATGTATTTCCCATTTTTTTGGCCTCTCATTTGACTCTTAGTTTGTATTCTAATATCTTCAATAAAAATATTTGCGATTAAAATATTCATTAGCACATATCTATGTTATTGTAATCATTCAATTTTTGTTAGTGTGATGTTTGATCTCCTCCCAACTGATTGACAAATATCAAGAAATATTTTTGATTTCCCATGTAGTTGATATTATGTTGATGTGTATTCAACATGTCTAAATAATTTGAATCTTGTCTAAATATCATCCAAGTATATAGAGAAAAATGTAGGACACTCTTCCTAGTATCTTTTAAAAATAAATCCTTCATGTTGAGATTTATCATCCAAATATGATTTCAAATGACAATGATATTTTTGGAATAATTTAAATAATGCTTAATTATGCATTTAATTAAGTTAAAATAATTGTTTACTTAAGATGAAAAAAATATAAATAAAGTACCTATCAATTGGATACATCCATTGATAATGTAAATGGAATCCTAATTTATTTTCCATGACCAAGTTCATAGTTCAATTCATTATGACTATAAAAAAAGATAAAGGAGATATCATCTTCATTGCACAAAGTGTCAATAAAAATATATCAAATGGTTTGTGAAGATCATATGGTTATATAGTTTTCTCACATAGTTATCCAAAGAATGGAAGAAACTGGAGTACAATAGTAGTGATCATTTTAGGTAATAATGTACGCAATTCCATGGGTAGTAACTACAGTAAGAGAAATAGAAATCAGGAATTTTCAATCCATGTAACCTATGATACTTTACAAACACACAAATTGATATGTTACATGAATACCCATAAAAAACCTTCACATGTTTTAAAATTTTATGGAATGATTCTTTAACACAATTTTTAATTTAAAAAATTGATGGAGAAATATTTTCATTATCATCTGGACAGAGATCATGTTGTATGTTCAATATTTGTAACTCTTGGAACGTATTTAGACGGTCCTTCCAAATTAAATTCTTGTTATGAAATGGGAAAGGAAAATTATCCCAAAAATTCTTATCAATAATCAAAATATTAAAATTAACCCACTAAAAATTAAATTCCTAATATAGAAGTTTGGAAAACATATTTTTGTTCTTAGATTGTTGCCTTTCAATTTTAGTTTATAATGCCTTTTGAACTTGTTTCCCACTATAATTAAAATGATGCACCTTATTAAATTCTAATTCCACATTTCCATGTTGTTCCAATACTTCAGAACCTATCAATATCTTTGAAGGTGGTCTATGATCAATAGAACCATTGGATTTTGACTTGTTTAATTGAAATCTATGAGATGCATTGAGATATATTTGATGACACAAGAAGCCCCAAATTGTACTGTAAGGTATTCCTTCAGGCTCAAAATCAAAGTTAGTAACTGGAAAAACTAAAACCATGTACATGTTCCAACCATCTTTGTTCCCAAGTCTAGGGAAGTAACTATTGGTCCACATCAGTGCAACATAGATTTTGAACATTTTTCTAGAATTTGAATCATATGTATCAACACCATTGTACAATACCTCCTGTAATTATTAAATTAAAGATTGTAAGTATACATAAATATCATTTACATGCATTTTTATTGTAGGAATAATCATTGAAATGATTGATGATGTTAGTTTCATACACATCCATAGATGCATAATGTAAGGGATAAAAACAATCAGAAAAATGATATAACAAGTGCTCAAAGTCTTAAATACGATGAATCCAATGATAGCTAATCCCAAAAAAACATTCCTAGGATCAGATGAGAAATATGGATGTAATAAATCCAATGAATTTCACGATTGTGAATCTCTTGGATGTTCCGTTAACCCATCATTGTTATTATATATAGAATGGAACTTAATGTGGTCATTGGTTTTCGATGGCAGGAATTATATTTTCAATTGTGTAATTAATGTTAAGTAACAAAAACCATTGTAGGTGTTATATTTCTATTCTTATTCATTGTATTATTTTGATTTATAATTCAATCATCACCCATTTAATTCCATATAGAAAATGATTTTTTTTTCAATCCTATTTACATGAATCCTCTCCCCAATAAAGCATAAAATAATATGTACTTGCATGTATTTTTGTACAATTTTGACAATGCTTGTTAACAACTCTTTCCATATCATAAAAATACTCAAGGATCCTAGTTTCAGAAAAATCATCAAGTAAAAATTCCAAGACCATGTGAACCACCTTATTTGTAATTCCTCATATGCATTTGATATGATACAACTTCATCAAAAAAAATGCTTTGAATATTTAAAAGATCCCCTATACAACTCTTGATTTCCATCATCAACTAAATCATGAAATTAAATTTTATTCTCAGTGATGTTCCCATTTACATTATACTCTAATGAATCAAGGGGATGATTTAATGACATGTTACAATCTTGATCTGGCTTTTGTATAGTACCAAAAACATCACTTTTGATGTTACTATTTATAACACCCTCAACTAGTTGACTGAATTTTTTTTAATGTTAATGTTTTTGTCTCTAAATGAAAAAAGAATATTTTATATGATTTTCATTTCATTATCCATTTTCAATGATGTTGGGAGCACTTTATTTTGATTGGAATCAGTTGCACAAATTTTATGTAATGTTCGATTCACCTAGAAAAATCCCACAAAAATATTGAGAAGGTAATTTCATTAATGTAATGTGTTCACAAACATCATCTCTCTTTAACCATATTCTAAATTAAGATTTAGTACATGTACATATTATTGTCCCATCAACTGATTGATTGGAAATTGAAAAATAAAAAAACTCCTCCAAACCCTTAGAAAACTGAAGTGTGTTCGTTCGTAATGTGAATGAGAATTAATATATATATATCACAATGTGAATACAATTTATAAACTTTTTTTGAAACGAATATCTATTAAAAATTAGGAAAATATATAAATGTATGTGAAAAATTATAACCCATGTAGTAATAAGACGATTCATATAATTAACAAAAATGTCGATGTAAAAAAGGAAATCAATCATGGATAGTATTATGTAAAATAGAAGCAAGAGAAAAGTCATACAATCATTAACATCCAAAATTCCTAAAAATAACAGGATTAACACTAGATAAATTCTGAATTAAATATAAATAGTACAAAAATAATAATGAATAATTATTAACATCACTAGGCTATCAACGTTAAATTATTATGACTAAATATGGATGAGGAAATAATGTGAGAGAATGACTTAACAAAGAACACTAATCTATCTTTTAACGCATTCTTACAAGGATTAACTCTATTTAAAAGGGAATAATATTTTTTTATGATAAATTAAGAATGTTTTAGTGAGAAATTATATTCATGAAAAAGTAACATTATAGACAAAAGTAATTTCTTCCATTATTGTTCCTAATTTCATGATTAACTAGTTTATTCTTCTTTAATATTTAGTCTTTTATGAAATGATTAATCGAATAATTATGGGTTGATTCATAAAACTATGACAACATATTCTATATTAAACTAAATAATTCACATTAAAGAAAATATTAAATGAACAAATATTAAATAAAATAATATATTTACATTGAAAAATTGTGTAATAATAATGTTTTAATAAAGGATATGTTTTAGGTTAATTTTCTTAATGATTTTAATTTTCCACTTGATATAGGACTAATGTAATTTAGCAAAAGATTGAATTTTTTAACAATTAAAATGATAACTTTTATGAATTCTTAGTTACTAATGAATAATATTTAAAAAATTAAAAATATATTTTATAGTCCACAATAGATAAGATTAATGTTCATTCATATATGTTCATTTGTTTTTTTAGAGATACTTGTACGACTTCCATATACATTAAGCTGAAATTATTCATCTATTTTATCTATATTTAATGCATTCCTTCACTTTTACATCATTATAATAAAAAAACTTTTTTGAAGTTGCTGTTTCCATATATTTTTAGTATTCTTTTCAATTTTCAATTGATATATAATTTATTATTTTCCATGGAGATGATCATTCATCAATATACTAGTTTGAGTAGTGGGTTATGTATAAAAATATTATTTTTCTGAGTTATGAAGCTTGGAATAATATTCAATTTTGATGCAATATTATATATTTAAGAGAGTAAATTTCTAATGAAATATGATTGGAAATTAAAATAATTCCCCTCAAAAAACTAAAAAATATGGAATTAAATAATAATAACCAAAATATGGTCACCCAATGCACATCATTATTTCCAACTTCCAAAAAACACACCTACCAACCATGAACACTATCCCTCATTTTATTATTTTGGCTAAAATAATCAATAAAAAAACTTATAAAAACTATGTTTTTTATATAACTCAAGAATTGTTCATAGAAATCCAATAAATGATATTGAATAACATCTAACATAACTCACTATGTATATCTATTCCATTATCAGCCACTAATGACCAGTAAAACCTAAACCACATGTCATTTTTAGTACAATATATGAACCTACAATGAAACATGAATATTACCCTTATAATTTGAGACACGGGTGACATATACAAGCAAGAAAATACACAATTGATCCAATAAGCAACCTAATCTACCCATATGACCAAAATACACATAAGTAGAGGTTCCGAGAACCTTATTCCAAACCTAAAAATGGTTTTAGTTAAATGGATTAAGATAAATAAAGATTGGGGAAAGGGAATACAGAAGTAGAAAAAATATGAACTAAGGATGGATTCCCACTATGGGAGTATGGGGAGAAGGGGGAGAAGGGTGAGAAGGGGTGTTGGTAGGGATGGATCATGGGAGAAGGCTATAGTATTAGATCAAGGGTCTCTAGAGTTTTTTCAACTCTGGAGAGGGTTTGAGTGAGGAGATATATCAGAGGAGGGTGAGGGATCGGGCAAGGGATACAACTCAGGTGATCGAGTGGGTGGGGGAAATGGATTTGGGGGCTTAGGGGTGACTACAATACATACAAGGGGTCAAGGGTATCGAGCTCAGTGGTCTCAAGGGACACCAGAGAACTGGTGAGGGGAGAACCACTTTGGTTTTCAGGGATCAGGTTCGGGGGGATTATTGGTGAAGGGTGGGACTCAAGGGAGAAGGGTGGAGATTGGGAGATAAGTTCTTTTTTTAATAAATATATAATATTTCACATATGTTTTTAGAAAACCATCTCTAATTAATTTATTTTTTTATCATACATTTACTAAAATCCTCTAAAACATATCTTCTAAATATATCACTTATCTTAAACTTATTGTAATTTCATTGACCCAATTCTTACTTATTTTATTCTGAGGCTTACTCATTTCCCTTTTGAAAATTTTCGGGTGAAATTTGATTTGGATATTTCTTCATCTTATATCCCAAGGAATCCTCTCCTTTCTTTATGAATTTACATATTATTATTCTATCATTTACATTTTATGTATTTTAAAATGAAAATGAATCAAATTTGTGACCACACACATTTCATATTCCACAATAACCTCAAATCACTTCTACTATGTTTTTTATACTAATATTTCATAATATATCATTGTTGAGTATTATATGGATTTCCCCTAACAAATGGTCATAATTTAAGATTCAAAGATGAATTTATTATGTGGAAAATCCAACACATAATACCAAAATCTTCTGTATCACAAACAATGCCCATCAAACCATGATCACTTTCCTTTAATGACTTGTTATCCAGAAATTTATGATTTTTAAGAAAGCTTATTTTGGGACATCTCCAACATTGGTTAGACTCTTCTTAAGGAACCAAAACTCATGATCATTATTCTATCCACCAAATACATAATCATATAGTATTTATTACATCTCATTATCTATATTTTCATATAATTTTATTTTAATCCTTTATCATTTACAAAAAAAGATTTATTGAAAACTTTTATTTAGGTATGGATGATACCTTCCCTTTATGGATTTTGGATAAAGATCATTGGATGAGGTTATAATATTATTTCCATGAGATATATGTATCTTAGTAATATAATCCTACTTTGTAAAGTATATGAAAACAAAATTTCATCCAATACATCCTTTGGAATACTTGGTCTATGAAATTTTTAGATGTCCCAATTTAATCTCTCATTCAAGATACTTCATGTCAGTAATATATGTCTCATTTTAAAACCCATTAATCTATATTTATCATCCCACTTGATTATTTCAATTTCATCATCACTATTATTATAATTTTCATATAATTAGATGTCAATATCATTATTATTCTAGGATCTATCATTCAACTATGAATTATTGACACCAATTTTGTTATTAAAATTGTTTACTAATGAATTGATCTTTTATTTAAGATTATTCATGATATCATTATTATCTTGAACTTTTATGATCTGTTTATATTTAAACATTGTACATATCTCACATCAAGCTCTACTTTCACTTTTTTAAGGATGTAACCTATTTAGACAGTATTTCACAAGTTATAAATATAGTGTAAATGAATTTATATTTATATTTTCAAAAACTTCTTCAAGATAAGTAATTTTATCCTTCATGCTTTAACAAATTCAAGAAATCAAATAAATTAACTATTTAGGATAAAAATTCAGCAAGTCCATTAATGCAAAAATAGTTATGTTTGTTGAAATATGATCACTTCCACAAGTGATTTATTATTCTTATGAAAAATATTTGTAATAATTTTTACAAACCTTATGTTTAAATGAATCCATGGATTCTTACAATGCAGAGATTTTATCTATCACATTGGGGGTAGTTGAACCAAATGTTATCTTCATTAAAATCCTAAAATATAACAATATTAAGAAAAAAATATCATTCTTTTTTCTAAAGATATAAATATTATTTAATACACTATTCTCCTTCTTTTTCCTATTCAACATAGCATTGGTAGAAATTATATTCTCAAATAAAATAGTTGAAACATCTCCAAAACAACATGCCATTATATATTTATAAGGAGAAACAAAAATTATAAAATAGAAATAACGCAAAAATAGATAATCCAATTATAGGTGAATTAGAATATAATACTAATTGAGGGGGCTTTTGGAATGTATTCAACATTAAGAGGGGGGGGGGGGGGTTGAATCCGTTTCGGTGACTTTTAATCAAATTTATATTTTAATCACTTTCCCATTTTAACTCTTGCACTTGTTAAGGCATAAGATTCTATTATTCTACCCACTCACTTTAATTCATGAAACAAACCAAACCCAAAGGCATATAAAAAGAACCATGATATACAAGGTTTATGTCTCAATGTGAGAAGTGCATTCTTTGGTGTGATGTAGATTCCTCTACAATCACATTACCCATTAGTATTGAATAATGATCTATAATCGAGTAGGGTTTATCATTGAATATCACATTTTCAGTTCTCCTTATAGTGCTTCTATTCATCAAATACAAAATTGCATTATTCAGAGATTAATGACATATGTTTGGGTAACAAAAGAAAATTACCCCCCAAAATTTAGACTTCTGCAAGTTATTGTTGTGTTGTTTTATTCTCCTTTTATTATTCTTTTAATTTCATAGATACTTATATGAAAAACTTATTATTTTTTATATAAACCATGATACATACGACTCACTATTTCTCTTTATAACAACTAGTATAATTGTTTCCATTCTTTATTAAGTGTAAAAATTCATTTTGTTTTTGAAAATATAAACCACATAGTTCATTAATTCTTTTAAATTATTCATCTAATTCAGTGAAAAAAATATTTCAAAGGATCAACATATTCACTTGTTATATGACACAAAGAGATTCATTGGGTTGAATGGTGAACCAGATCATCTACCATTGATACACAAATATTTATTTTAAATATAATATTATTAGGCATCATTATGTATATTCTTTGAAGATCCACATTTAAATATGATGGACTGGTCTCAATTTCATCAACACATTCTATTTCATATTCATTTAATTATTTAATTAACGATATAAATACATGAATTTTAATCTCCAAAATTATCAAAATTTCAAAATATCCTAATGTTCTATGTTTTAATATTTTAAATTCTTGAAGACTCAAATATCTAATAAATTTTTCACACAAATATATTCTTTCATTAATTTCTAAAAACCATATACATACATGAAAAAATATTGATCATATTATTCATTTCATTGAACCCTAATATTTAATACTTATCCATATGAAATTCCTGGTCATATAATTTTTATTTATAGTGAGGAATGATCTCATAAATATTTCTTATATCTTCTACCAATTATAATTTTTGACGTAATCATGATAGAACGATGAAGATAATTATGTTCAATTAAGTTCATCATACATGGAATTAACTATTTTTAATCCCCCTTATTATTTTATTGGTCTCTTATCTGGTCATATCCTTCTTCATTCTGAATTTATATTCTTCACAAAATTTCAAAAATTTATGAATCGTATGAAGAAATATTCCTTAAAATGATTTGTATGTAAATGTCATTATAATAGTCTCAAATAATCCATAATATGATGTTTAATTAAATGAGATGATTTTTATGAAGACCACACATGATTTCTATACTGAGTTGGAATAATATTTATATAGTCCTATGATTTTTCTTATAATTAATTTTCTTAATATATTCAGAAATCATGCTTATAAAAACAATGTTTAAACTAATTGATTCAAAATTTACTAGTTTCATATGTATTCATGTAATATTCTAGTGTATATATTGTGAGTTATTACATACTATGATATAAAATCCACTTTATTATTTATAATTTAATAGTGATGATCTTTTTATTAATTCAGTAGGAATCTTCTGATAATATCTATCTAGTCTCATCTCCTCCTCCTTCCTCCATTCTTCCCATCAGATTCTCATATAATTTTTCTTTGAGTTTCTATATTCTTTCATGGATTACCATATTATATACGATTTTCTAAGATGAGTTATATATTTATATAATATAATAATATGAAATGATAATTAATAGCTCAAAATGTATTCTTAGTGTTGTGTAAGGAATCTGAATTACACCGCGAAGATTAATCCCTATAGTCAAACATTATTTTTTGTTGAATAGTTCAAAAAATGTTCTTATAACAAATTTAAAAATCAATTAGTATAAAGTTTCAATATATAACGTGACACTACATATGGATCTTGATAAAATCCATCTAGTTCTACAATGCACAGTAGAATACTTGTGACCCCCACAAAAGTTCCTTACAACCTTTTTCTTTTTCACTAAAAAGTGATGGAACTCTTCCTCTTCTATGCCACACATGGATAGATGGTTCACCATTTATCATGGATGAGTAATACCTTTGGAATAGCCAAGCTTATTGGTTGATTCTATAAACTTGATTTGTCCTTTTCTATAACTCCTCTTAAATTCCTTTTACCAAAATAAAAAATTAATGTAAAAAACAATGGAATAAAAATCCATCATTCCCATTTACATTACTCTCCTTTTTTATTATAATAAATACTCCTCATTACTAATATATTATAGATATATTATTTTTCATTAGAAATTATCCATTCGAATAAAATCAATAAACAAATTGTTTACATTAATAATAAATATATCTACATGATTTCAAAAGGCAAGAACCCTTATTTTTCATACGAATAATAAAAAAACATCAAATAAAAACTTATAATATTTGTCTTTCAATTTCTATTCACATAATGAGAATTTCATTTTTTTCTTATTCTAACTTCCAAAAAACTTCCTCACTTGATCTTTAATATATTGAAAACACTTCATGAACTCTCTATGTTTATTATGATCCACTGATAATAATATATAACATTAAAATTTGTATAAATAGTGCATATAATCTGGAGACTGATGAATGAAGAAGAAATGTACCTAGAATGTCTGTCAATTTTTGGTAAATTGCATATAATCATGAATCATTATCGAATTAAAGTATCCAAATCTCTAGATTTGGTGAAAGATATTCACCATTATCTAATGATCCTGACATAACCTAGAAATAACCTCTTGAAAAACCAAAGTAATATCATTTCCCTTGATGCATTATAGGATGATTACATCAATGAAATTATTTTTTTTAAATTTATCTAAATTAGGATTTACATAGAGGGATAAATCCTTAAATCACATACATACCATTTCTTACTAATCTAAACCTTATACCAGTGTTCCATGGTGTATATACTATACCATTTTGTTCATCTAATCATATTTTTACTCTATAATTGTTGTTATTAAGGGACTTTCAGGTAAAGATGGAGTTTTGAGCTCATTATCCTATTGTTTTTTTATCATTTATTAAAATGTGTAAAAAAATATTTGTTACATCACATGGATTTCCATTTCATCCTAGTCATGATCAATGAGTGATATAGAAAATTTTTCTAGGGGGTCCAATTGAGTGCTCTAGGACCACAAAATGTAATATACCTTTGGTTCAATAAATAATTTCACAAAAAACACATGGTTGGGACCTAGTCATGGGATGAGTTACTATATTTTATAGCATATTCACCATTGATTTGTTTTATGACTAGGTCAGAATCTCCCATGGAATTTAGATAGAAAACATGGACTTCAAGAGCCATCTCAAGACTGATAATGAGATCTTGATATTCCACCTCATTATTAGTGAATCCTTTTAAAATAAGGAGTGAATAAGGAATGATAAAATCTTATTGGGAGTTAAGGACAAATCTAATGAGATCTTAATTTTTTAGGGTCGACTATCATATTACATGTTCAGCTTTAGGAGACACCATTGGAATGCATCACCCAAAATATAAGTTCCTCATCAATAGAGATAATTAACTCATCCAAAAATATGATTTCTTGGGGAATTTCGCCAATAATCAATAGTATATCAAGGAAATTTTCCAAATTATATCCTTTTATAGGATTATAAGGGCTGAAATTGATATCAAATTACTAGAGGACCACATTCGACCTTACCAAACATCTTGTCAACATAGACCAATTTTGTATATACTTTAATAGGTAAATGTGGGAGATAACTAAACCTCATGATTCTATTGACAAATAAGTAAATTATACACCAAAAATAATAAGGGAAGACAATTTTTTTCGATGAGATGAAATTTAACAATAACATATACCATCATACAATAAAGACAATACAAATTATTCTCCTTTCTATAATTATTTTTATTATCCAATAGGGCATAGATATATCACTCTTGAACCTCTAAATGGATAATTAAAATCTATCAATATATGGATGGAACTAAGAATGTAGGGAATATTAAAAACTACATTAGGTAATTTAATTCACTTTTCATTATTCATCCAATAGGTAATAGGAAATATTCATTATCAATCTCAAAAAAATATCATTTCCCTTCATGATTGGTGATAAAAAGATTTTTTTAATATAGATATCCTTTAAAACCCCTTAAATCCCATAAATTACATGGAGGGGTTATTTATATAATTTACATGATATTATTATGGTCAATATTGATGCATCTATATTGGATAATGAATCTCAGAAATTCACTAGACAAGAATTTGAATAAAAATTTCAAGGTATTCATATTCAATCCAGGGGATTATAAGGCGTAAAAAACATTATTAGGGTCTCTAAGATAAATATAACATTTGATGGATTTGATCACCAAATTATACACATGACATTCGAGTATTTTACCAAGATGGGGCTTGAATAAGTGATCTATTTTCAGTTGATAAGTTACTTTTGAATTATTTAAGACTAATGTAATCAATATATAATAATATATTCATTAGGTTTCCCAAAATTCATTATAATCTTATTCCTTTATGTCCAACCAAATAAATTTAGATGTAAAATATATTTCTATGAATGAACACATTTTCGGGTATCTTGTTTCATTGATAAAAAATTCAATTACTAAGGTAGGAAACTCTTCCTATGAACATTAATGATTGAGATCTGAGATGACAATAAAAACCAAAATTCCCTCATTTTTCATTTTAACCAATACAATATTGGGAAACAGCATAGCATACTAGACCTTCCTAATGAATTAATCTTTAATAAACTTGCCATCCTTAACCACAACCATAGAATAATTCAAGGGTTGAATCATCCTTAGTGAATTTCAATATCCATTGTGGCGGATATGAATGAAAAAAATGATAAATCCTAATCTAATGATTAAACCCTACAATGTCTTTGTAGTTTCATGAATGTATGGAATGGTGTTACCTCAGAAACATTTTGAACAACTCCTATTTTCTGGGTAGCATGAACAAACTGATCAATGCCAGACTTGAGTATTCCATTACATGAAGGTTTAATTATTACAAATAATTGAAAATAAAGTAGAATAACTCTTTAAATGTATGAGGGTATTTATCAAAATCATTCTCAAAAACATCATGGATGGTATGATATATGATATCATCAAATCCATTGTATTGTAGAGTGGAATCATCTTCCCATACTGGGGAAAATTCTTAAGATATGGCCACATAACCCTCCATCTCAATTGAAACTATATTAGTGGATGTCAACATCACCATCCACTATGTCCTTTTCTCATACTCTTCACCAAACCTATTGAAATAAAGGGGCCTAATTGATAACTAATCAGTTAACCTTACTCATTAGTAATCATGGTCACAACACATATTAATGGGTTTATGAGGAATCCTTTGATAGAGTAAAAGTGAAAGTTTCCATGACTAAAAACTCACCCAACTCTCATATGATAAGTATTTAATTATAGAGCACCCATTTTCATCTACCACTATAAATTTTCTCATTGGATATGAGGAAGATGCTTCGAGTTAATGAATTTACAGTATAAAATTTTATTTTAAATTATACCATCAAATTCCATGGCTAAAATAAAGTCATTAAGATAATTTATGAATTTAGAATCCTAGTTTTGGGGATTATTTCCAATTATTTTTTAATACTAGACATCAATGTAGAGAATAGCACATGAATTAAAGTATAAAACATTAGCATGTAGGACACATACTTGACTATTGATAGATTATTTTTTGGTCTAATGACATGAGGAAGGGATGGATTCATATAGTTGTAAACATAGTCTCCCAAGTAAGGAGTTAGAGGTAGTATATTTAGAAACTACCATAAAATCAGTTTTGGATAACAAATCATTGAAATATTACTTCAACTGAAACTTCTTATATGGAATCAACTCACTCTTGTTAAATCACTATATATTTAGGTTTGTGTCAAGATTAATTAGCCTTCCTTTACCCAAGAGGATGCAAAAATTTGGGTTGGTATAAGATTAATCTTTGAGTCATTATCTATTAATCATCAATGAATGTCAATTATATTGAGTTTAATTGATAAATAAAGTAGATTCATATAGTATTGTATAACTATGTACACATATTTCTAAGATAAATAGATATTGTGTTGAAATTCTACATGATTGACTAATTCTGAATGATATTCCTCATTGGTGGTGGATACCTATGTCTCAAGAACCATAGGATTGTTTATACCCTCTATGAGAAAATCCTGGATTTTTATAGATAGTAAAAGGAGAATTGAGGATTGATATTAAATCTAGGGTACTGATAAGGTACTTAAGAATGTCATAATTTAGTAACAAGCCTATAATGTGTTTATAAAGGGTTAATTACATTAAAAAACATATATAGAGTCCATGTTATAGAGGCCCAAGTTCCTAGAAAACACCCATTTTGGATTTACAGTTGTTAGATGACTTAGAAGTGGAGTTACACTAGAGCTCCCTAGATCAAATCTCTGGTCCTCTTGAGGCCAGTGAAATTATTATGTTCTTATTTCAACATCTTATAAAATTTGTTTTTGTATAAATTAATATGTTTAATATTCACATAAAATATGTTTTACCCAAGGTTAATAATATCAATTAGAAGATTGAAGTGGAGTTTTTTGACATTCCTAATCCACATATTTAATATAACATCCTACCATCCAGATATAGTGGACAATGATAAATTTATTCCTCATCTGAGTGATCTTATAATGTGTAACACAACCTATAATATCCTCCTATAAATTGGGAAATTAAATATATGATAATAAAAAAACAATATTGTTAATTTTATAGAATATATGACAATCTTATTATTATGGTAATATCTTATTCGATCTCTAACTGGAAGAAGAGTTGATGGATTTATTGAACATACTATATTGGTTGATGAAATTATGACCAATTTAGTCATGCATGTATAATCACATGGTATTGGTAATTACACTTTAATGGACACCCAATAATAATTTTTTATTTTACATTAAATTAAGTGTCATTTCCCATATATTTTAACTACTATCCAGGGCTATAGAAACACATATGAAATGTCCCAAAGGATTGACCAGTTCCACCACACCCTCATATATCATAGTTTAGATCTGATTTTTAATGATGAAGTAGTCATAGATTGCGTGTTTAAAGAAAATCTAGTAAGGGTAATAGTTGGGATGGTTCTTCATCTTAGCCTCTAATGACTTCCTACTTTTTCAGATCATAATTGGATTGTTTTCTATAACATTTCTAAAGTAACTAGGAACTTTCTCATTTATTAACAAATATACCATGTTATTTGTATCTTCAAAGTGTCTTTATATACAATATTTAGGCAATTCATGGCCATAGATCATTGAATTGTTATTCTCCACACGTGCCTTTATTTATTTGGATACCTATTACCAGATAGGTTGTGGGGTTTAAAGCTATACTACAATAATTTTATTACTTTTCCAAATTTTCACATAGCTGGGGATGTTTCAAATGATAATTTTGTTTTTTCCACGACATATATCCTTAGAAATTATGTTTCCTCTATAATTTCATAGAACACTTAAATATAAATTAAGGACATTAGAGTAGGTATAACTCATCATGAACATTTTCAATGGAAAACATTAATAATTTATCCCGTGGGAGTTGAACATCTAGGTTTTTGTTATGCCTTTCCATTGGATGATGAAATTAGTGATGTTTTGTTTCTTCAAATAGTTTTAATTGGTTAGGTCATGAAATATCATAGTATCAAATTTAAAGATTAAATATTAGTGTAAATACTGATGGAGAGTCTCGTCTCTTGATGCAGAACTTGGATTTATGTTATTATAAAAAATTAAGGTAATCTCATCTAGTGTTTGAACAAAGAAACCGAGTTTGGTTTCATTTTGTTAATCATGGTTTCATCATAATGGGAGATGCTAACAAGAAAATTAAACAACATTATTATATAGGTTATTTATGAAATTTAAGGATAAAAACTCCAATTTATGAAATTTATTATTGTGGGATGTGATCTACTACCTTTGGGGGGGGGGGGGGGTTCTTCTTAGGTTGTACTGAAGCATGTCATGCCTCGAGGACTATTGGTCAAGATTTATGGGGATTATTTTTCTGGTTTTAGAAAAATTATTGACGTATTTTTAACCTCACTGGGTGACTTACTCATGAGGTGAGGCTCCCATGAACTAGAGGTAGAATAGAATTCAAATCAATTTTAGGGGGTTCCAAATGAATAGTTGGATCATGATTTTGGTTAGGATGGCACCCTATATTGGTTCAACCTAATTGATCCATAGTCATCTATTGAAGGAAATAAATGGGTGCTTTGGATGAATCTACCTAAAAATCATTAATACCAGGATGATAACTTTCGGTAGGCTTTGATTGTGTTTCCAATATCCATTAATCTCTAATAGAAATGAAATGATTCGTTTATCCACAATTGTTATTTAAGTGACTTTAAGAACACATGCCTTTGGTTTTGACATGAAAAAGATAGTGTGATGATAGTAGGATCCTTGAAAACCATAGATGTCTTTGGTTTCTCAAATGCCCTGACCCTAATTACCCAGAGTTAGTGCATTATTACATAACATTAGCATGATAACACAGGATCAAATCCTGAAAGACCAATCAGTTTAGTATCCTTGGAATTACTAGATACATACATAAGTTTTACATTAAATTATGAAATGAAAACAAAAATTCTTCTTCTTTGAAAACATTCATATCCCTTAGAATATCCCTAAGGGTTAGTCATAATATACTTTTTCACATCCTGGGAAAAATAAAACATAGAAAGGGGTGAGCATAGATGCATAGTAAGGCTAACAATATAACAGAAACTATCATAAATAATAATAATCATTTAAAGAAAATATATAAGACTAAAACATAAGACATTTAAAAGTATAAATCAGTATAATATAGTAAAGATATCAAATAATGACATTTTCTTATTCACACGGATATTCTAATAGTAGAATAAATACATGAAATATCAATACCAATTTCATAATGATGGAACGCATAATGATGGACATCATAACCACATAGCCAAGGCCTCATGCCAAGAATACGAAGAAGACTATGTCAAGGACTTATTCCAAGACACTAGTTTGTCTCATGAGACCTACCTATGCATCAAGGAGATATAGCGAGCTCCACCCATCACTAAATAAGTACAATGCATACCTCATATGAAAAGGATGAATCATAACATAAAAAATTGTATTACAACTAGCATATGAAATGTTAACACTTTAACCATAAACCATGAATGGTATACAAATAAAAAATCCATAGTTAAACATATCCCAATTCCTTAAACTCAATATGGAAGATTGTATCATAATAAATCATCTTTAAATAAGTGTAAAATCCATCAAAGGATGTTGACATAGATGAAATCAAAAATATTTGAGAGAAATATCTATTTCTATTTTGAAATCATTTAAAAGTAACATACTTATAAAAGAAAAAATTTATTTTGAAAATATTATTATAATATTTTACGAGAAGAATAGATGGTTTTATATTGATGGAAAATAGGCACAGTCCCCATACACTTTAAAAAAACATTTTTTTCTTAATTTTGTCAAGAAGGCCAAAAAGGAACTTATTTGGAAATGACAAAAAGATTCATTTGAATAATTTTTTAAAAAATTCAAACAAGGGTATAAATGAATTTAACCTACAGTCTAGGAAATAGTAAAAATATTTTAAAATACATTTTTACAAAACATGGATGTGGATGACAAAGAGGTCCCAATACATACTCACGTATAAACAACCTCAACTAATGAAGTGATTGTAGAATTAGCCTTTACCTTATACTTTTACTTGGTCAAGGGTATGTTAACCTCTTGTATAATATTTAAATTATAGTTATTAAATTATACTATAACAACATACATAAATATGATATCATATATTATATTCTAATATTGAGTTGTTAATAATATTTAATATTTTAGTAGTATCATTGTATTGGGTGTTAACTAACTCGTTTACCTTTATATGTTTTGTTACGTAAGTAATTTTTGTTATGGATAAGATATATTTGATTCATATCCAAAAATATATCGTGTTCCTAAACATTATTTTAAATCATAAAATGAAAATTATTCTTGAATGGTTATGATGGGAATGAATTACACTGCGTTTGTGGAGACGGTAATCCATACGTATGCACGTGCGACAATATCATTCTATTGATGGTAAAAATCATATTTTATTGGCTGGTATATCATATATACAGAATAATTAACATGTTATATTTATTATTAACATCAACTATACTAATTATTATACCCATCCATAAATGAAGTGTTGAATAACAAACTACACCACGACGTGGAGACGGTAAGTTGTATATACACACATATGGTGACAGTGTCATTCATAGGTTGGATGTGATAATGAATATTGTTGTACAATATTTATAATAAAATCATAGTTTGTATAATGCACTAGAGTTATTTTTTTGGAATGAAAATAACAAAGAAAAAGGAAGTAGAAGAAGAAAAGAACATTGAAAGAGGTGATGAAATAATTACCTCTTCTTCATGTGCTTCATTTGATTTGATAAAAAGGGCTCCTTAGGATAGATTTATGATAAAATTAAGGCCTATAGGTTTAAGTGAGATTAGTTGTAAGGAGATTTGAGTAGGGTTGGGATGAACCAAATTTCATTGAAGGTGTGATTTTGAGAGAAGTGGGAGTACCCTTTTATAGGAAAGGTGATGGTCACTTTAGGAAAATCTTGATCTATTATTTTATTATAAAATAATATTCAGTTTATAATGGCTCTAAATTGATTTAGTTCAAGGGTAAAGTAGGTATGGTTCACAATACTCTAACCCAATAGGTTTTAGACAAGTTTAGGTCATCAATTTATCCTTATCATTTATATTTAACTCTTTGTTAAATAGTTTAACTTTTACAATGTCTTCTTGTATTATTACATTACGTGGTTAAAAAACATACTATAAAATTACAAGAGAACCCCAAGTGGTTAATTAGGGACATATATATCATTATTTATGTCATTTGGCTGAAATATATATTTTTATAAATGTTATATCATTTAATAATATATTATTTGTTTTAAAAACTAATTTATGTCAATTTTGACAATATTTAGTATTTGGTATTTGTAAAAGTAAAAAAAAACTTTATTACTTCAAAGAAATACATTAAATAAATCCTAACATGATATTTTAACCTAGAAAATTCGTGGAATGATTCAGAAGTCTCAATTCAAATTTATTGTTATATTTATAATATCAATTATTTTAATCTTTCATTAATAAGGTACTTACTGCATCATCATTGTGTCATAAATAAATTTAATTATTTAATCTCTAAAATTTATAAATAAAATAAAATTCTGTAGTAAATAGTTTTTGAATTATAATTAATATTTATAGTAAAATTTATCTTATGTATAACCCTATATTAAAATTGTTTTAGTTATTAAAATTTGAATTTAACACCTTTAACTCTTATTTAGATAAAATAATAATAAATGTCCTCATCTAATCCATGTGGATCAAAGATGATCATATTTAATTCCTAAGGATGATTTTTTTTTCGAAATACACGTATCCAATAGAATTAGGACATGTGTTTGGGTAATTATAATATCATTTTTACATTTAAGTATCATATTTACTTTTAACTTTGGTAAATAAAATTCAAAAGTTACTATTCACCAATTATTTTTTTCAACCCATTAAACCAAATTTTACTTAATAATGTCAAATATTTCTTTCAGATTTTTTAAATTCAATTCAGATAAGTCGTAAAATTATGTTTAAGCAGATCTACAAATGTGTCTAAAAGGTGGGTAAAAGACGTTAAAAGTTCAATTAAATTTTATACATCAAATATTATTATAAAAGGACTCCAATGAATTACATTGAACTAATTTATGTATTATGTATTTATTTCAACATAAAATAAATTTAAATAAAATAACTATGTATAAAAAATCAGGTTTTAAACAATAACACAGTGTTTTTCACTATTCATCAAAAATTAAATGTTTTCAGAAAAATACCAAAAAAACTCACCTTATGCTAATTTTGATATTCCAAATCCAAAAATGAATTCTATTTTGAAAAATAAATTTTTTAAAAATTCCACAAGGGGGTATTACTATCTATAACAACTATTTTGATTGGGTGCGGGGTGCTATAACTCAAAGTTACATACAACACAATCTATTGTATTATTCAAAGAGAAGTATACCATTGAAGTTTGGGGTGTTACATTTTTCCCTGCTTAAAATAATTTCGTCCTAAGAATTTATAGAATAATACTTCATATAAAATTCGGGTGGTTCTTCATCATTAGTTCCTTGGGTTCCCATGTGACCTCTTTCATCTTATAATTTATCTATAGAACTTTTATCACACGAGTCATTCGGTTTCTCAACACATGTTCTCTAGTATAAAAAATCATGACCAGCTCTTAAAAATAAGATAGATCAGGTTCCATTTCAATTTCATTATATGTGAGTACATGTGTTGGGTCATGAATGTATTTTCTGAACAGTGATACTTGGACCACATCATAAATTTTGGAGAGACTTGGTTGCAATGCCAAACGATATGCTGCAACTCCAATTCATTTAAGAATTTTGAAAGGCCCGATATACCTGGGACATAATTTACCATTCTTATAGAATTGTATAACACCTTTACATGGATATACCTTAAAGAAAACCTGATCTCTTACTTGAAATTCCAAATCCTTCCTTCATTTATCGGCATACCTATTTTGCCTACATCGAGCTGGTTTGATGTGGGTTTGGAAAATATTTACCTTTTCCATTATTTCCTCAACAATTTCTACTCCTATGAGTTTTCTTTCACCAACATCATCACAACAAATTGGGGAGAAACTTCTCTTTCTATATAACACATTATATGGTGCCATATGAATACTTGAATGAAAGAAATCATTATCGTAACATTCTTCCATAGGTAAATACCGATCCCACATACCATGAAAGTCAAGTGAGCATGACCAGAACATTTCTTCTAAGGATTTAATAGTCCGTTCTGATTTTCCATTGGGTTGAGGGTGGTATGTAGTGCTTAAATTAAATTCAGTATCTCGGGATTTCTGAAGACTTTTCCAGACTCTTGATGTAAAACGGGGCTCATGATCAGAAATAATCGATAGGGGTACACCATGAGGTCTTACCACATTATTAATATATTGTCTTGTTAAATGTTAAAGTGTTAAATATTATCTTATAGTAAGAAAATGTGATTACTTGGTAAGACGATCAAGAATGACCCATATTGCATCATTCCATCTAGGAGTCAATGGTATCCCCATGAAAAAGTACATTGAAATATCATCCCATTTACACTCTAGTATGGGAAGAGGTTGCACAACTCCTCTAAGATGTTGTATTCCATCCTTTACATGTTAACAAACCATATATCACGACACATAATCAGCTATATCACTCCTCATGTTGTCCCACCAAAAATTTCCTTTCAAATATCAATACATATTGGTGCTAATAGGGTGTATAGTGAAATTGGAGCTATGATCATCATCTAAAAATTCCCTTTTTAGATCAGGTATATCAGGAACAGAATGTCTCTTTCCCGAATATCAAAATTCCATCTTAATATACGAAGTTAATCAATCTCCCTTCATTCACAGCTTCAATTTTTTTAAACGTCTCATCATCTATTTGAGAACTTTTTATCCTTTCTAGTAAAGATTTGTTGAAAACCATTTAAAAAAGTATTGATGTTTCACCTTCCATGATTATTCCCATATCAATCTTTACTAGATCAATAAACATAGGAACCCTTTAAACTCTCATGTTGTTCAATACTCCTTGATCTGTTCTGCCCAAAGCATATTCTACCTTATTTTCCTTCCCCAGGTGGTAGTGTATTGTGAAATCATAATCCTTGAGTAGTTCAAGCCATATACTTTGCCTCATGTGGAGTTCTTTTGGTAAAAAAATATACTTAAAACTCTTGTGATCATTATAAATCTCACATTTTCACCATAATGATAGTGTCTCAATATTGTCAAAGAATATATAAAAGATACTAACTTTAGTTCATGAATTGGATAGTTTTGTTCATCAATTTTGATCTGTCGTGATGCATATGAAATAACTCTATCATTCTGCATAAAGACACACAACCAAGTCCTTTCTTAAAAGCATCATTATAAATAAAAAACCCATCATTCCATGATTGTAGAGTCAAGATAGGAACATTGAATAAGATACTATTTAATTCTTAAAAACATTCTTCACACTCTTTTTTCCAAATAAATTTAAACTCTTTACGTATAAGTTTGGTTAATGGGTTACCCAATTGGGAAACTTTCTGGATGAAATGCTGATAATAACCTTTTAAACAAAAAAACTATGTACCTTAGTTGTACTAGTCGGTGCTAGACATTCTTGTATTTCTCTTATGTTTGAAGGATCAACAGAGATTCCATCCTTTGAGACAATGTGTCCAGGAAAATAATTCTCTTGAATCTAGAATTCACACTTACTAAACATCCCATATAATTTATTTCTTCTAAGAGTCTTTAGAATATTGTTCAAGTGATTTTCATGATCTTTATAGATTTTGGAGTATACTAAGATACCGTCAATAAATACCAACACAATCTCCCTAAAATATTCCTCGAAAACTCTATTCATTAGATCCATGAAAACAGACGGTGCATTAGTCATTCCAAAAGGCTTTACTATAAACTCGTAATCCCCGTAAATGGTTTGAAATTCGGTCTTTGGAATGTCTTCCATTTTCATGAAAAACTGATGGTATCCACATTGAAGTTCAGTCTTTGAAAAGTATTTATATCTATCAAGTTGATCAAATAAATCATCAATACGAGGTAGGGGATACTTGTACTTTATTATTATAGCATTGATCTACTTGTAGTCAATGAAAAACCTCATAGATCTATCTTTCTTCTTAATAAAAAGAATTAGGTATCCCCAAGGAGAAACACTAGGGTGACTAAATGCCTTATTACTCAATTCCTAAAGTTGTTTCATTTGTTCCACTAATTCCACAATGGCCATTCTATAATGGGTCTTCAATATGGCCTTGAACCAGGAATTAAGTAAATGGAGAACACAATTTATCATTCTAGAGGATTTCCAGGTAAATCCTCTAGAACTCATCAAAATATTATTAGAAAATAGGTACATCCTTTATTTGAAAATTCTTTTCCTCACCCATAGTAATTTTACACCCTTCCTCCTCAATAATTTAATTTAGTGGAGCTTGTGCAGTGGATCAAGATAAGAATTGGATGGTGACATTTTTTCTCTAAAGATAAGGTATTCCATATCATCATCATAAATTGTAATTCCCTTTTTCTTACAATAATTTTTTGGAACATGGACCGGAATAAAATCTATTATGAGGATTACATTAAATTCAATCATGGGTATGAAAATACGATAAGCAGATAAAGCATGATTATATTCCATAATGGAAATTGATTCTCAAAACATTGTTGTAAGGATACACCCCTTATGAGATTTGACTAAAAACTCTTTTGTTAAATCAAATTATAAATATATAATTTTTTAAGAAAACTATGGAGATGTTAAATAATGAAATGATCTAGAATCAAATAAAGCATTGGCTAAAGTTGAGGAATCCTTTAAATTAACTGCCACCACATCATTCGGAGCTTCAACCTCAGCAGTAGTGATTGCATAAGCTTTGCCTAGATGCCTTGTCCTTTTCTAAGGTATATTTCCTTGGAAAATAGGAAATTCAATTTCATAATTCCCCATTTCCTTACAATTGTAGCATTCAACATTGACAACCTCGTTCTTTCCCTTAAAATCACGAGCTTTGTGGCCTTTTTCACCACACTTGTGACCAAGTCCAATTCCCTTCAGGTATGTACAAGGTTGTTTGTTCGGAGATTTACTACATGATGGAAATTTAAATCTTCTCTTCTTCCCCTTACATCCATTTCAGTGTGTTTAGCAGATATATTCTTCTCCTTCTTTGATTTATAGTCATCAGACATAGATAAATCATTTTCTGTCATGACAGCACATGAGACTATATCTTCGTACAATGAGAAGGATTGTGAGACTAATTCTCAATGAATAAATGGTTTAAACCGTTCCAAGAATCGATCAATATTACTTCTTGGGTTATGTATATAATTTGAAACATGCCTTTCTAACCTTTTAATGTTAGCCTCATACATTGCGACATTCTCATCCTATTTTTTCCTTAGACCCATAAATTGTCATCCATATCAGCTCAATGGTCATGAGGAAAGTATTTTTTTAAGAAAATATCTTCAAACACCCACCATTAAATATTTTATATTTCTTCATCCTCTGTTGTGTTTTGAATTAATTACCACCATTGATATGCATCTCCCGTTATGCGATAAAAATCCATGACAACTTTTTCCCTTTCGCTACTCCCTAAATAATGAAATATTTTCTCTAAGGAACTTATCCATTTCTTAGCTACAAATAAATTTTTTGTCCCATGGAATGTTTGTGGTTGTTTCCCCATGAAGTGGTCTAACATTGATCCTTTTCATTGTGGATTAAGGTACTCTATAAGGGTAAGATTATTATTCATAACCAGAGTGAGTTGTCCAGGTATGGTTATAATCCGTTCAACACTAGTTTCATCACCATCGCCACTATAAATTTCTTGATTTGGAGCACAATGTTTATATAGATTATTTGTGTTGATACGGTTTCTATTCCTACCACTAGATTCCATTTCTAAATAATGACATACGCTTGAAAAGATTATGAATAACAATACATAATTCCTAAAAGGTAAAATACCTAACATAAATTGAATAGTTTATCATATAATATATAATCATAAAAAATGTTTTCTTTGAGGATGTATTTACTCATAAATCTTTCATAATGGTTTGTAATGAAAATGTGAACTATTATAAGCATACCACCTAGTATTGTTGAAACCAAGAGTGTAGTAGTACCCATTTTCATGTACCGGGATACCCCCTGTCAAGCCCGAAACTCCTTATCGGAGTTTCCACTCCTAGGTACATCTGTTCCAAAGCCGCCTCTTCCTGCTCATTTCCATACAAGGATGTATTTCTTGGAAAAAATCAAAAAATTTCTACATTACCAAAATTCCAGGAAGTTATTATATACTAATCCTCAAAGTTTATCTTAGGGTAATTTTCTCTAATCAGAGTTCTAATAAAATATAGTTTCCATGGATTGTACTAAACTTCCTCTAATACCAACTGTAATGCCCCGACCCTAGTTATGTAGAGTCAGTTCTTTATTACATAACATTGGCATCATCACAAGGGATCAAATCCCGAAAGACCGATCAGTTTAGAAGCCTTGGAAGTACTAGATATATATATAAGTTTTACATTATATTATGAAATGAAAAATAATAACATTATGTCTTATTTGAACCCATTCATATCCCTTAGACTATCCCTGTTGGTCAGTCATAATATACTTCTTCGCATCCTGTAAAAATAAAACATAGAAAGGGGTTAGCACATATGATGAGTAAGGATAATAATATATCAGAAACTATTATAAATAATCATATGAATTTACGGTGATGTATAAGACTAAAAACTATTCCTCTTAAAATTAATCATCCTCAAAATAGGGAAATGATAAATCAAATAATTCCATTTACTTATTTACATGGATATTCTACTTGTCGAATAATCATATGAATTATCAATAGCCAATTTCATAATGATGGAATGCATAATGTCGGACATCATAACCACATAGTCAAGACCTCATGCCAAGACTACAAATAAGATTTGGTTAAGCCCTTAGGCAAAGAAACTAGTTTGTCATGTGAGACATACTGATGCATCGAGGAGCTATATCGGGCTCCAACCTTCACATAATAAGTCCAACGCATTCCTCATATGAAAAGGTTGAAATATAACATAAAAATTCTTATTAAAACTAGAATACGAAATGTTAATATTTAAAGAGTAAACCATGAATGGTATAAAAATAACACATCAACAATCAGACATATCCCAAAACCTTCAATACAATATTGAAGATTGTATCATAATAAGTAAACTACAAAAAAGTGTAAAATTCATCAAAGGATGTTGACATAGATGAAATCAAAACTATTTGGGAGAAATATCTCTTTCTATTTTGAAATCATTTAAATTTAAAATACTTATAAAATAAATCATTTATTTCAAAAATATTCTTACAATCTTGTAAGGGATGCTTCTAAGGTGTTATAATGGTAGAAAATATCTGCAGTCTCTGTATAAGTTAAAAAAAACAATCTTTCCTTAATTTTGTCGAAAATGTCATAAAGGAACTTGTTTGGAAAACATTGAAATGATTACTTAATAAAAAAATTGTAAAAGGTCAAGCAAGGGTATACATTACATTAACCCATTTCTAGTAAATAGAAAAAATGTTTTGAAATACATTTTTAATAAACATAGATGTGGATGATATAGAGGTCCCAATACATACTCGTGTATAAATAACCTCTGATAATGAAGATATTGTAGAATTAACCATTACCTTGTAGTCTTCCTTGATTGAGAGTACATTAACCTAATGTATAATAGTTAAATAATTTTTATTAAATTATTCAAGAACAAGTTACATAATTATGATATAGTATATGATAGTCTAATATTTCTTTGTTAATAATATTTAACATTTTAGAAGTATCATTCTTTTGGGTGTTAATTGACTCATTTTCCTTTATATATTTTGTTAAATAAATTATGTTTTTTATGGATATTATGTATTATATTTATATCTATACTCATATTAAGTTCTTAAAAATTATTTTAAATCATAAAATGAAAATTATTCTTGAATGGTTATGATGTGAATGGATCTAATCGCGTTTGTGGAGATGGTAATCCGCATGTTTTCATGAGTGGAAATATCATTCTATTGATGGTAAAATCATATTTAATTGCATGGAACATAATATATACATAATAATTAACATGTTGTCTTTATTATTAACATCAATAATACTCATTATTATACCCATCCAATTAATGAAGTGTTGAATAATAAATTACCCCACGATATGGAGATGGTAAGTTGTATGTACGCACGTATGGTGAAATTTTCATTCATAGGATGGATATAATAGTGAATATAGTTTTACCATATTTATAATAACATCACAGTATGTATAAGGCATTGGTGTAATTATTTTGTTATGGAAACAGAAAAGAAAGAGTAGAACAAGAAAAGATCTTTGAAAGAGGTGATGAAATAATTACCTTTTTTTCGGGTTCTTCCTTTTGATTTGATCAAAAGTTATCCTTAGGTTGGATTTATGATCAAAGTAAGTCTAATAGGATGAATTGAGGGTTGTTGTAAGGGTTTGGATGAGACAAATGGCTTTAGTGGTGTGATTTTGAGAGAAGGGGAAGTGCATATTATAAGAGTGGTGAGGGTCACTTTAGGAAAAGCTTAAAATATTAGTTTATTATAAAGTCATATTCAGTTTATAATCGCTCCAAATGAAATTATTTTGAGGATACGGTGGGCATGCGTCGAAATCATCTAAACCAATAGGCTTTCGACAAGTTTAGGCAACCATTTTAACCTTATATTTTAGATTCAAATCTTAGTTATATAGGCTAACTTTTACAATGTATTCTTGTATTTTTATTCTACATGGTTAATAAACGTACTATAAAATTCCAAGATAACCCCAAGTGGTTCATTAATGACATATATATCATTATGTAAGTCCTTTAGCCCAACCTAATATTTTTAAAAATAGTATATCATTTAATAATATAGTATTTGTTTTAAAAACTCTTTTATGTTAATTTTGACAGTATTTATTAATTTCTTATTGTGAAAGAAAAAATACTTGATTATGTAGAAAAAAATACATTAAATCAACCCTAACCTGTCATGTAAACATAAATTTTTTTATGGAATTCATTAGAGGTCTCAATTTACATTTATTGTTATATTTATAATATCAATTATTTTAATCATTCATTAATAAGGTAATTACTTCATAATCATTATCTCATAAAAAAAATTCATTATTTATTGATTAAATATTATAAATAATATACAATTATTTATTAAATCATTTTATCATTATGATTAATATTTATAGTCGAAATTATCTTATCTATAACCCAATATTAAAAATGATTTTTTTATTGAAATTTGAAATTAATACTTTTAACTCTTATTTATATAATATAAAAATAAACGTCCTAATCTAATACAAGTGGATCAAAGACGATCATATAATATTAATATGATTGATTTTGGTAGAAATACACTTATATAATAGAATTAGGACATGTGTTAGGGTAATTATAATATATTTTTTACCTTTAATTACCCTATTTACCTTTAACCATGGTAAATAAAATTCAAAAGATTCTATTCACCAAAAATTATTTTCACCCAATTAAACCACATTTTACATACTGATGTCAACTATGTCTCTCAGATTTTTGAAATTCAATTCATAGAATCTATAAAATAACATTTTATACAAATTTGAAAATGTGATAAGAAGGTGGGTCAATGAGGCTAAAATGTTAAATAAAATATTATACATATAATCTTATTATAAAATGACTCCAATGAATTAAATTAAACTAATATAGGTAATATGTATCTATTTTGACTTAAAATAAATTTAAATTAAATAAATAATTATAAATTGTTTTTTAAACAATAACGTAGTGTTTGTCACTATTTATAAAAAATTATTGTTTTTAGAAAAATACCAAAAATTCACCCTAAGCAAATGTTGATATTCCCCATCAATAAATGAAGTCCATTTTGAAAAATAAAATTAATATAATTTTCAAAAGTTGGTATTACTATTCATAATGGATAGTTTCATTGGTCATGGTGTGATAAAACTCGATGTTGCGTACAACACAAAAAATATATTATTCAAAGAGAAGCGTACCATGGAAGCTTGGGGGTGTTACAGTTTCACTTATAAACACCAAAGGAGAGGTTTATTTACCTCATATGTTTTTCTATGAAAATATTTATTTTTCTATTTATCAAAAAAAATAATGTTCTCGGTTATCATGGAGACTATCTATGACAACATTCACCATCATAACTATTGAACGAATAAAACATTCCATTATTTTTCTATATGAAATTTTTTCCCTTTGATACATCATCTTATCTTATAGAAAATAACCCTTAAAATCAGTCAGATATTTATCCTTCCTTAACCTTCTACCTAAAATATTCATAGTGTATGATACTATACAAAGAATAACCCTCTGTGAATCACCTATTGATGACACTTGGATGTGTCTTTAAGGGGATCACAGATCCACGTTCATGGGTGCAACTAATCCTAACCAGGAAAAATAATTTTTTCTAAATGATTGTACAATAGTAATGGGGGTGAATGATGGCCATATAAATATAAGGGGAGATACATCCATCCTTTGAAATTATCCCATGTTAATAAACCAGGTCAGGGGAACAATGAATCCGCATCATTGTTAAAAAATTTCAATAGCCAATGGGCATAGATTATACATGTCCGCCCCCAATTGGAAAGATTATTTGAGTCACTTGAAAAAACACTATTATTACAATCATCCCCCCTCTATGAATTTGAGATAGAGAAGGTTTCTTACATAACTGAGGGGTCACAACCTTGGTAATGGGTTGTACTATATTTGGCCATGATAACATTATAGGATTCAATAGAAGTATTCTCTGTGGTAGGACATTGTAGTGACCCATTTGTGTATTATTATTCTCATATGCGAGGTGTGAAATATAAATCATCATTTTTTCCCGTCCATTAATGTTTAGTTGGGGAGATACCGCTTTGATGACCTAGTGCAGTACCATAATATTATCATCACAGGCTTAATTGATGTTTGAGAACATTTACCCGAATCTTGATGTTGTTTTCTAAGGAGTAAAACTAGATATATATTTTGGAACTACTAATCTAGAAACTTATGGTGGTATGAGTAAATAGGATACACAAAATATTAGTCACTAAGGTGGTTGAACATCAAAACTAGGTTTTGGTGGAGGTATGTTGTGAAATATTAACACCGAAACATTGGGATGGAGTAGTGAAGGGTTTTATAAGGACATAATAAGATAATTTTTTTATATTTCTAGAACCACCCAAATTTTCTTTTAGTACCCCTCATCTTTTTTGAAATGACATTATTACTCTGATGTGTTGATATGAACATCAACAAAATTCATATTGTGGTAGTGAAATACCACAAGAGATAGAATTGAGGATCTTCATCATGATTGATCCCTTAAGACAAGAGTCAACACTTAGGATGTCCCATATTGGGTTTGGTAGATGTTTGTTTTTGATGTATCAGACTTCAATATCAGCTTTTTTTACATGAGATAAATCCTAAATCCCCTCATTAGGCTGACATAATTGGAACACATGACCCATATTCATGTTGTTTCTTATCCTATGGTGCCAATCCAGAACACAATGACTGCACTACCTACACTTAGAAGGTGAAGGATAACGATATTGAAGGTAATATAGATAACATCATTGAAATATATTGAAATGATGAAAACACATATATGACACACATATAATAATGAATTATCATCGAGACCATGTGTAAATCCACTTCTCAAATGGACATCCTTAGCTTTTGTTTGTTCAATTCTATGGGTAAGAGAAGAAATGTTACATCAAATCTCATTTTGACCCCCAATGTCCTAGAATTCTAAATGATTTAGTGTAATGCACCGTTGATGCCTCTTTTTGCCGAAGTGACACTAATAAGAGGGTCCCTAAGTGCAAGCTTATTTTCACCATGGAAAGGATCTTCATGACCAATTTTTATGTTCTAGGGATATCCAAGATTCCCAATGATTACTACACCCTATAGAGTACCCCCTAAGTTCATATATTTTTTTCCACATAAAGAAACTCTATAAAAGATGCTTTTGGTGTGGCATCTTGGGAAAGCTAACTCAAAATTCATGGAAGGTATATGGGGATTCGATCCCAATGATATGATAGGATTCCCATGTATAGTGTTTAGATTAGTTCAGGTATATTTGTGGTGGATGGATAAACCTCCCTTAGAAAAGAAACATTGGCTTTCCTTTGGCATGGGTTCCTTGAGGCCTTGATCAGAGTAGCTTGAATAAGAGTGGCCTCAACCTATTTAACTTTTTTTGGACCAACCATGATGATGTCGATACTAGTCGCTAGGTTCCCTAATTTTTTATTATTGGGAATTAGTTTGGAAAAGGCACCCCAAAGCTTCCCCAACTCTTCAAAATAAGAGAAGGTTTCATCACCATTCTCAAGGTATAAACTTATAATGTGAATTTTGGAAGTGATGGGAGATATTTTCCCTCAAGAGAAATCTACTAATAGGCTATCCAAAATGGATAAATAGATCCATGGATTTTCTATGCTATCCATTTAGTTAGTATAATTCATTCCAACTAATATATATCGAAAATATAATTAACTACCCATTTTTGTATTTCCTTCACTTTGGAGAGGGGGAAAGGGTACTCTGAATCAATGGGAGGACCAAGAGATGTAGCCTACACATAGGTTGGTCTGATCTTCACATGAAGGATTCTATGTGTGGCAGAAATATTAGATATATTCTGCCCTTCTCCAACAATATTTATAGAGGTAATAGAGCTTCACTAATCTTGTCCATTAATTGGTGTTCTACATGAGTAAAATAGTGAATACAACCATGAATAGTGGATGAAATGGTATAGGTGTAAAAAATTACTCATCTAATCACTGATGAAAGAGAAGGGCTTAATGTTGGGTTTAATATTCATTTATTGAGATCTTTTCTTAATGTGAAATTCAATTATGATCTGGTACCGTCCCCATTATCAAATGTTTGGAGACATATCACCATTAGGGTGTTGATGATGTATCCTTTCACTGGATGAGATGATGGGTGGTTGTCTTATCACACTGAGGATATTATTAATTATTCTAGAACTCCCTTAAATATTTAAGAATATTTTTGATTCCCTTCTCGATTCCATATGAGAGTACATTATTTAATTACATCACCTGCTGCATTAGTTGGAAAAAAATTATTAGTAAAAGGGTTGAATGAACTGTACATATTTGATACATATATTTATTCCATAATATATAGTATGTGTGAATTTTTTTATCACAAAATTGGATTGTTTTTTATTTTTATATCGGATGGATGGGACTCTGTAAATTAAATATATAATAGAAATAACACACATTTTAATGGATTTTAGTGACAATCACAACATACAATCCTATAGAGACACTCACAATTTAATTCCTAGTGGAGACACTCATGGTTTAGTGTCTGGTACGGGAAATCATGGATTAAATTCATATAAGAACACTCATGGAAAAAAATTTAGGAGGAGGGGGTTAATCATAATTTTAAATCTAGTAGGGACACTCACAATTTAAGGTCTAGTTGGGAAACTCCATGTTATGAATCCCCATATAAAGGTTGTATAGTGATATATATTTCCTATATTAAATGATGAAATTAACATAGATTTTAGGATTGGACTTCAGATATGCATCATACATTTCTTGTTATAAATAATAATCAATACCCATGCAGTTCAAATTACAAAGATTAAGGTTGTGTGATAGGATTATTATATGAATTTTATCATTATAGGGTTATGAATATTGTGTTTTGAAAAGAAGGAAAATGAGGGAATCTATGTGGGGTATACACATGGGTTACCTGAAGGAGAAAGGCTATGTTTAAGACTCACACATGTACTTCCCAACCCATCTCTGATACAAAGGTTCAAAATAGGGATGTTTTCATTTTTATATACAGAAGGGGTTGTCATGAATAATATAATACAAAGAAAATTTGGTTCCTATATTCTATAAATCTTGTGTAATATTATCTCTAAAAAGAGGAACCATATGGTTACACATAACATGAGTTCATTAAAACTAAATGTGTCATAAATACTTTATTTTAATGAAGTAATTTAAATTGTGTTAAGGTTGATCTTTATATGACCGGTTAATTGTACAACTATGAAGCATTTGAAAATGTTTCAATATCTTAAAATATATTATACATTTAATTTTTCTCACTTACATGATTCCATGAGTCTTTCCAGAGGGGTTATGTGATTCAAAAAAGTTGGAGTAATTCTCAAACAGACAACACTTCCTCCAATATATCAATTGTTCTCAAAATGGAATGTGGGGGGGGGGGGTGCTACAGGACCCTGGATGGAGGAATATGAAATGAACACTATTCAGGAAAACATAGTTTCATGCTCACATAGTTGGAAATTTTTGTGATGACTCTCATAATGGTTTCACATAACTAGTGGTTTGTGTGAACCTACTTCTTTTTGTTCGAATTTATTGATATTAATCACTCTACCTCCATGTTCTATGTTGGAAATTTGTTTTCTGTTTCAATTGAACCACACACACACACACACACACACATCCTAAAACAAATTCCCATAAATGAATGTACTTCTTATCCACTTTATCTGTCTCATAATCATAACATGAAACTATAGATAAAAGAATCATAATGTATTTTATCATAGAAAAAATAGTAAAGGATTCATCATATCCAGTACAATATTTTTTTTGAACCTTGTTCTACCCATAGATATATATATATTAACATTCTACCATCCATGTAATTCATTTTATAAAAACCAACTTACACCTACTGAGCATTACCCCTCCAGATGGGTATATCATGTCTGAAACATCATTAGTGTATATAGATTCCATTTCACATTCAATTTATTTATACCATTTATTAGAGTTAGAAATCATGATGAACTGTGGTTAATATATATTATCATCTTCTCTACCAATTATATCACCTTCATTATAAATGAGAAACCCACGTCTCTTAGGTTCCTGATGATATCTACCATACCTTCTTCATTCATGTGTATATCGAGCCAGTTCATTTTCTTCAACCCGTTTTGTTTAAAAATTTTCCATTTTAGGATTAAAATCATAATTATGATCATGGAATCCAAAAAATTCAAATTTACTCCTTATAATAATATGATATTTTATGAAAAATATCACATCAAATACAAGGTTTCAATATCATGGAATACATGGAACCCCTGGTTTAAATGAACTATAATATAGAATAATATTGTAACAGAGTTATTAAATTTCATGGTATGAATTGTAAAAAATAAATTAAGAAATATAAATTGGTTTCCTATTTATAAAATAAATTCATTGGCTATCAATTAATTGTAAATAAAAATAAGAATCATTTGAAAGTAAAAGATACATTATTCTGATTTTTTTTAAAATGTAATGTATTTTTATATAACTAAATTAAATTAATCGCTAATTAGTGAATACATTTATTGAATTTTATATATTATTACTCAATCAAAGTTTTAATCATTCTTCTATAATTTTTTCTTTGCATGAGATATGAATAAATCTGATTTTATGTTCAAAAATTGTACTTTCTAAAAAGTGTATCACCCCATTTTGAAAATTTAATTTAAAATTAATTTCTACAACATATTTAAATTTAATATTGAAAAATATATTCCATATTTATAATTATGATGTTAAAATTAGTTAAATAGGTCCCTTTAATCTTTGTCAATATGAATAGTACCTGTGCTAAAATTTATCAGCTTAGTAATGGGTAAATCCTGTTAATATTGGTCAAACATTATGTGGTAAAGTCATAAATTTTCAACCTAATTATTATTTGATAAAGGTAATTCAAACCTCATCACCATATGATATTATTTTATTTTTAATGGAATCATTTCCAGGAAAATGACCAATATAATATTTAAATAAATAAAATTTACAAAATGTCACTCTCTTTGATTAAATTTCTTTTATATGATCACACGAGGACAATGAAAATTGGGGAATAAATATAAATATATATTTTTTGCTTAAAAAAATATTTTCAATTTAATTATGGTGATTTATTTATAATATTTATGTATTAAATAATTATATTAAATACTTACACTAGAGTAAACCAATATTTGTTTTATTAATCAATAAATTAAATAAATGAAAATAAAAATATTAGAAGTGATTTAATTTGAGTGAGTTATAGTGTTCTCAAAATTTTATATATGAATAAAAAATATTAGTGCTGTTTTGAAGGATTTTATTCAATTGAAAACTTTTTATTTTTGTCATTGATGTCAAATTAATTGAATACTGTCAAAATTGACATTAATGATAATTTATCTAAATAATATTTTATTCAATTGTATAAAAATTATTAAAATATTAAAATTGTAAATAGGAATATAATATTTTTTTAATTTAATGCCTTTTCAATTTATTATTAAATAGTTAACTTATATGTTAAATTATAACCATTCAAGAATGAAATATATGTTACCCCAGTTAATGTAAAAATTGGATAAATAAGGGGTTATACCAAAATATAATGTGTAAATTACCACTAAAACATAAATCAATTTTATTGGTTGTATATATGTAAAACATATCCAACCATATATTTTAATACCTATCCTTTGGAGGAATATTATCTATATAATAACTATATTATAATTTAAACTTTAATGAAATTACAGAAGTGGCACACACCATAATTATAAACGGAAATATCATACCTCACTTATTTACAATACATTTAGACTTCCAACTCTATCATACCATGGAAAATAAATTATAAACATAATTATACATATTATTGATGTTATGGTGTACCCAAAAGGCTAACACTTGGATCCTTGAGTGGGAATCTAAAGTAGTTCTTTCAAAGAAGCAAAAATCTCTTTAACCAATAACTTTTTTATTACATCTTATTTTAACTCCTATAAATCAATATTATTTATCCTAAAATAATAAATTCAGTATACTAAATATACAAAAAAAATTATTCTGATTATGAAATCATCAGTGTCTAAATTGTTTTACTTTAAATGAGAAGTGAAAGTATAGCTCATGCGTACATATGGCTTACCACCTCCACATAGTGATACATTTAGTTTTTCATCAGCATATTTTATGGGCGGGTATTATTATGGGTTTAATGTTTCTCTATGATATTTATAAAATAATTATTCTTATATAATTAAAATACTAAATCTACCTTATTAACTTACAATCCATTAGAATCATATAACATCATTCGTACGTACTGGTGGACTACAACCTTCACGAAGTGATTTAATAATTTTTTTTTTTCATTTTCTATGGGTTGTAATAAAGATATATTTAATGTGTATATATATCATTTATATTTTATAATATTTATCATGGAAAGGTGAATTAGTTTTTACCTTTCTTTCATTCCATTCATTGAAATGTGAAAACAATGTTCATACGTACGTATAACATACCATCTCCATGAAAGTTGTAATTCATTTTTCTATCTCTTAATTTTATGGATTTATAAAAATATTTATAAAAATGGTTTCTCAATGAGGTATGCATTATTTAAATTTTACTCTAATTATTTATATGGATACCTTTGTGGATGCATAATGAGGACACAAAAGTTTCTGGGGTGTTTGGAGATTATTTCGAGCTTGTAACCTCAGTTTGTAGAATAAATAATTGGTCCGTATAGTTAGAATATACCATGCCACCCAACCTAAATAGTTTCCCCTAACCATGCGGGTAATTTCAGAGGGAAAGCAGAGTTCTTGACTTTCCCTAACCATGGAACCAGGGACGCACAATCGTGCATATTTTCTACAATTTTAGTAGATCCAAATGGCACAGTTGGGGCATAGTTTCTTAAACCATTCAAATTCCCTCTTGAATAAGTGTAGCGTTAATGGTAGTTTCATGGTTCTAAAAACCATGAAAATTAGTAATTTGTTTTTGTTAAAAATACAATTTTCCCATAAAATTCTAATCAACTCGCCCATCCTACCATTTTATCATTCTTGTGGGAAAAGCCACCTTTCGTTACCCAAATGAGATCCCTAGACTCTATTCATAGGACTTGATTCTAATTAAATATCCAGACACTAATTCAATATTTATTCATCTCATTGTATTCTTACCTGTATGTACTCTAATCATATCGTGCCTTTCATCATTTTCCTTCCTCTTGACGATGCTTTGTTTTATACAGGCACATATTACCTATTTTAAGGGTTGATCCATTAATCTACATTATTTTGATCTTGGAAAAGATAGGGGATGATACTAGATGTGGAGATTGTTATAAGTAAAAGCTATGTGGTCAATGGATTTTCCCTAAAAGTATCATTATTTATAAATTATAGTCATTGTGCACATGCCAGTTTCACAGGTTTTTCCAATTAAATTTATCTACCATTATTATAATAATTGAAATAATGTAATAAAGACCTTTATATGTTTTTTATCCATTTCATTAGAGTTAGGAACCTAAAATTCATTCACCACATGTAGGTTGAGATTCCTATTATGTCTCTAGAGGCTTTGTTATGACTATATGCACCACCATTTGAGTGTGTTATGACATGATCGGGACAGGGTATGTGTTTTAATTAAGTAATGAATCTTTTAATTGTTTAAGGACTAGGAAATTTATAAATATCACTTTGTATTGTTAAATTATAAATTTAATTTTTACTGTTTTCTGACTATAAATGACCTTATCATTTTAAATTAAAGGAAATGGTATGATCCAAATAAATTGATATATAATTTAATTTGACATTGGGTTAATATCCCTAAAATGCCTTCTCGTGTATAATGGATGGTAAATAACATAACCTAATAATTGTTTGAGTAATTAAAGTGATAAATGGTTTCATGTCCATGGTTAACTTTGTGACATTGATGAAATGTAACAGACCAAACAAAATCATTTACTACATGGCATGAGTATTACATGGCCTAAATTGAATAATAAAATCAGAATATGTTGACTCTTTAATATGGAATATTTTATATTTATGTGTGTGACCAGAATTTATCTAACATTGGATTCCTAGTGGAATTCCTTGAGCACTCAGAATACTCCATTTTAATTAAAGGATCTGATTTCCATGGGAGATACCCACTGTGGAACATGGCTATTTCCTATGAGTGGATAATGGACATTTTGTTGTAGGATCCCTTCACCATATCTCTATATATTAGGATGCATTGAATACAATCCTTGGATATAGCTTGATGTCTTTGAACATGAGACACCCTGGATACAACCCATTGGGTCAAGTCATGGTTAGCCCACGATTACAATAGATGGTCTCCAAGGACTCCATTGAACTCTTTTATAGTGGAATGCCTTGGGAAAGCCCTTTGTATTACACTTATACCCTTTATTTCTAGACTACAGGAGTTTCTAAAATGATTGGAGCCCTCCTAAGGTCAAATATGACTTGGTATCACCTTATAACCTTCTTTATTATCATTATGATTTATTTTTGTGCCGTTGACACGTTAAAATAACTTATCCAAATTAACTGAACAAAAATGAAATAATGAAATGATCAAATCTTCCGATACATTACCATCCAAGGTTGAGGTAGGTATGTTTTATTATTTTGAAATTTCCTTACATTTATATAAATATACCTACACATTGTTTAGTTTATATCCATTTATAGGATTTGTACAGACGTTGTTGGTGGTAGCCTACTAAGATTAATCCCACACCTTATTCGGGTCACTGTGGGTTCCCAAGAAGATTATATGGTTAAAGGTATGTATAAGGGGAAGAATAAAACCTTGTAAAATTAACTTGACTGCTTTCTTAGGATGGTTCTTGGTAACAGATGATCAAGAAAGATCGCGAGATGCTTGGACAGTTTTAGGTCTTTTTGTTCTTTTGTTCAGAATATATTGTACTTACTATATTATTCCCTATATTCATTTTTTCCTAAATTTTTGAGACATGGAATTACATCATCAACTTTTATCTATTTTATTACTCTGCTTTTGAGTTGATTATTATCAATGGATGTTTTTATTATCTTCCATTGGCATTTTTTTATTTATTACCATGCATCCACTATTTCCTTCCATCTATTTTATACATCTATATATGAGGTTCACTACTCTAAAACAATGGAGTAGTCTCACCACACACACACCAATGGATCTTGTTAATAAAAGGTATCCTGTAGCATACGCGGGGGGGGGGGGGGGGGTCCTGAGGCCATGTGGCCAGGTAGGCCTAAGGAACCTTTGAGTGTCCCCTAGGCCAGGACATCAAAAAGTGGCATCAGAGTCCTATATTTTATTTTTTATTATTATATTGGAATTTATCTAGGATATTAGGAAGATGTGGGAACTTGGTCTTGAGATGTTTCTGGGAGTAGCTAACCTAGGTTAGGTGTAAATGAAAATTTTTCTAGGAATGGCCTATGTTTCATATGATTGTTGAGTGACCCATTTTTTTATCTACATGCCTATAGTACTAAAATATTACTTTGGGTAATGGAATTAGATATTTAAAGTGTTTGAATCAATCTAAATAGTATTTTCCTATATATTTTGATGGGGTCATATTAAATAGATAGATTCTACTCATGATTTCTATGTACCTATAGTCACATGTTCTTCCTTTGGCTATGATTGAGTGACTACCACTTTTGGTTTATGATGTGTATGTGAACCTTTGAATTGTAATTGGTAATTAACCAGTTCAAGACATCATATATTACCAATTACATTGTAATATTGAATGAAAGATATTTAATTGACATCAAATGAGTGTCGATTTTAGTTATAATGTGTATGCGACTTTATTATCCAGGAATGAACATCAATTTAATAAAACCTTGAAAAATTCATATAAAAATAATAAAACATTAAATTTAAATATTAACTAATAAAATTATTTTTTCCAGTAAATTAATAGGAGAGGTGTAATCGACCCTTAACCTACTGGAACCCCTGTAAATTAAATTTGAACAGTTACCAATACCATGGTCGTCTATGTGGGTAGTTAGGGTATGAAAACATAGGACATGAGCTCTTCTTTTCTTACTATCATAATTATATAGTTTATAAATAATATTTTGAATCTTGTTTTGATACAAGTTTTTGGAAATTTTAGATCATCTCCACCATGAAATCCTATAGTCATGCAGCAGGAGGGTGGATACGATCATGCTTTGGAGGTTCTGGTACCTAAGCCACTAGTGAGACCTCTAGTAGTGACACTTGATCAACAACTTGTTATTCCAGAATTGGGCACTAACTCTTATATTTGAGAGAGTTTCATATGTATGATATATTCTATATAGGGTGATCTCTAACCTGGACCTACAATATCTGATATGACTTGTGAGTTCCAACACCATCATCCAAATATCCTTTCTAAGGATGACAGTCCTTAGGCCGCTGAATGTTGGATAGATTCCATTATTTCCATCATTGAGTATATGGAGACACCTCCAAAGAGAAGGGTCAATCTTTCCAACTACATGATGCATTATTTCTCCATGATCTGGTGGTATGTGATTAATTGGGTTGGTCTTCCTTATGGAATGGTTTGGGAAGTCTTCCAAATTACCTTATATGATTACTTTTTCCCTCAATCACTAAGAGCTGACCGATCTTGGCTGTTCATACACATGGAGTATGGTTCTGTGTCTTTCAATTACCATTCGATTTATTTTACTAAGTTTCAATGATTTTTACCATTTCTAACCGATGATGAGCTGTCTTGAATATGAATTTTCTAAGATGGGATGATGTATTCCATCCACTTATAGGTGAATGTGTTTTCCTATATAACTTTTCTATGATCGTAAATCAGGCTTTTATCATAGTGCACATCCTGATAAAATCTAACATTACTAGGAATTGAGGTTCAGTGTAGAGGTAGGGAAATAATTTTTCTGATAGTAGGAAGAGTGTCCTTGGGGATCCTCATTATAGAAATGGTTGATAGAGTATCCATATTGGTAGATCTATGGTATTACATCTATGAGTATATTAGAGGAAAAAAGAGCCTGAGTCGTATATAGAGTCACTTGAGTTCTATGCTTGTGGAAATATGGAACATATCTAAAGATCCTTCCACACCTTTGAACCCGCTTCAAGGGGAAGTGGATTTAGACTAGATCTACCTTCAAGAGAGTGGCCAGCTACACCACATTAGACTGGGAGTTTGAGTTTCTCTGAAGAGGCTGAGGAGGAGTTCCTGGAAATATTATCTAGAATTCTGATTATTAGTGACATCAAATCATACCTGCTCAGGGTAGTCCAACACTAGTACAGTGTCATGGATCATGCAAGGTTCATGTTTTACAGCTGATAATCAAGGGTCAAAGTGTATGGCATTGACTATATGAGGTAATATTATATTTTACTATACTATTGTATCTTCTTTTTTTGATATATGTGTATGTTACTCCTTTAACTCTTTATCAACTATGGAAATCCATAGGCTGGAAGTTTATTACTTCTATGGGGTGAGGTTTCAAGACACACTATTGGTTGTACGATCAGAGGGGAATATGTCAATATAGGGAATTCCCCCTTTAGGTGAGAAATTATATCTTTTTATGGGACCTCATCATACTAAAGATAACATGTTATTATTTCATTCTCAAAATGGATTGATTGGTTCTTTACCATTCTTATGGGGACAACTACCACTATAGAGAGTCATTAACATCACCATAGGCTATCAGTATTATTCAAAATGGTGAATGGAATGTCTAGAAAAATAAAACATGGATATCGTTTCATGGTATTGGTTGAGTGACCACCAAGATTTCTAATCCTTCTATAGAGGAGTAGAAAATATATATGACATATTTTCCTCCCATGGTAGATCATATTAGGTATACCTTTCTGGATGATTTTTTGGATTACCATATGAGATAGTGGCATAGTTTACAATTAAAATAGTTCTAGGAGATGATATAGTATCTATTTCTCCATATAGAATATAAAACACTAAGATCTAGGAGTATAAGAGATAGTTAGGGTGTTTAGAATCCAAGGTTTTTATTTGAACCATCACTTCTTCAAGGGGTTCAACCATTTTTTTCACCAGGAAGGCAGATTGGAACCATCATTTATAAATATAACAATAATGGTTGAACCATATTAAGGTTAACAACTAGTATACATTGCCTCAAATATATGATATCGTTGAAAAACATTGATGATAAACAATGTTCTATAAGATCGAAATGAGATTAGGATATCTTCAGGTGTGAGTCAGGACATTAGATATACCACATACAACATTATGATGTAGGTATGGTCTTTTTTAGTATCTCATTTTGATTTTCAGTCATATTAAGGCACTTTAAATTTTCATGTCATTGGTGAATAGGGGTTTCCATCCCTATATGTTTTCCTTTTTAATGGTTTTCATGGATGATATCTTGATTTATTCTTACACTCAGAGAGAACATGCTAAACACCATGGTATTTTTTTGAATACATTGAAGAAGAATTATATTAATTCTAATCATGAAAATTTCTAATTCTATATCAACAATTTTCACTTATTAGGTTATGATATCATGTAATCTAGAGTTTTTGTTGACCTAGAGAAAGTGAGTGTTTCAGTTTTCTGGAAGGAAACCAAAAACATGTTTTATAAATAGAGTTTCATTGGAATAGATGGATACTAACAGTTTTTCATAAATGACTTATTACTATTTTCTACAATTCTAATTGGTCTTAATAATAAGGGTGCGACGTTCTTATGTTCTGAATCATAAAATAAGTCCTTTCAGGTGTTGAAAGAAAGGCTTACTTCAGCAACGAATCCAATTACAAGAGATCATGGAAGAGGCTACACTATTTTCTATGATACATTAGGCTTCAGTATTGGAGTAATAATGATGAAGGAGGATCTATTATTTGAATATGTGTGTCACTAGTTGATACCTCACAAGCATAATTACCCTACACAAGACCTTGATATAACAACACTTTTCCATTCCTTATGCTGTTGGAGGCACTATCTATTTGGTGAGAACTTTGTGGTGTATACATACAATAAGATAAATAAATATATCTTTATGTATATTTAATTTAATCCTAGGTAGTAAATATTACTCTAATATATTCATTACATTGGATTTTATCTTGATTATATTCCTGGAATGGTAGTGAGGTAGCCAATGTGTTGATCCAGAAGGCTCAAGAACAAGTCGTACAAGAGGCTAGTGATGAAAAAAAATTGATTGAAGTATTTTATTAGAATTATTTTGAGTTTATTTAGTTTCATGTGTGGTCTTATATTATATCATTGGTAGTTACCTCTTTACTTTTTCATTGGTTAGAGAGTAAGTGGTTTTCAAATCCTAAGGGGTTGGTTCTTTTGGAGAGTATTTATTGTTAGGACCCACCTCCATATTTTTCTGTTGATGTTGATGACATCCTATGTATATATGGGAATGTGTGGGTTCTTACAAAAATTAGGTATATACTGATCCATGAGTCCCACACTTTTCAGTGGGAATATTATCCAGCCATCTCTAATATGTATCATGATACACGTCACCAGTATCTGAGTCTTGGGATGAAACATTTTATAGAAAGTTTTATTAGCTGGTGTTCGACTTGTAAGAAGGTGAAGGTGGAAAAATATTTTACATATAGCCTATTATATCCATTTCAGGTCTATGAATGGAAAAGGAAAGATGTTGAAATATATTTTGTAGTCATCATACTAAGGTCACCTCAAGGGAAAGAGGCATATTGGGTAGTCATGGATTGACTGAAGAAAGTATCCCACTTACTTCCTATATAGGGGCTTCCTCAGTTTATGAGATAATAATAATATATTCCCATGTGATTATATGGATTAACAGGTTCCCTCATACTATAATTTCATATAGGGATGCTCATTTCTCATTGAGGTTCTGACAGGGGTTATAAAGTGCTAGTGGTACCGGGTTTTTCTAAACATAATTTTCCATACTTAATCTGATGGAAAATTGGAATGAACAGTAAAGGTTTTAGGGCACATGATGGAAAATGTGTCCCTGATTTCAGATGTTCTTGGGAGTATAATATCACTCACATCGAGTTCTCCTATAATAATAGATTTCAATAAATTATTTAGATATATCCATATGAATCCTTATGTGTCAGGTTGTTCTGCTCTCCAATATGCTGGTTAGAGGTAAGAGACATAGTACTAATAGGTTATCATATCTTATAGGAGGCTTTAAAGCATGTAAAACTAATCAGATAGTATATGTGTACTAATCAGTATAGAAAGAAATTTTATGCCGATCGTTGTTGAAGACCTCTAGTGTTCGAGGTTTGGGATTGTATTTTCTTGAGGGTATCAAAATGACCTAGGCATAAGGAGATATTGAGGTAAGGGAATCTGTCTACACTCTCTATCAGGAATTTTGTGATATTGGATAGAGTCAGACTGGTATCCTATCAGAGGATTATACATTAGATGTACTATTCCATGCTAGATGTCTTTCACATTTCATAGTTTCACTGATATCATGTTGATCTGTCACATACTTTTGATCCCAATGATTTCAAGTTGGATCATGATGTTTCTTTTGAGTAGTTTCTCATATGCATCATTGACTGCAGATCGAAGGCTCTAAAAGGCTGGCATCTCCCTTTGGTGTATGTGATATGGATGTATGGACATGTACAAGTCCCGAAATGGGAGAGGGTGGCTAATGTACATGCTCAGTGGCTTTAGTTGTTCGCAGATTGTGTTTCACCTCCCTTGGAATGGTTATCTGAGGGACACATTACTTTAATGGGGAAGAATTTAAGAACCTGGTTTTCAATGAGCTATGAATTATTTAAATTTTGTTATAATTATTTATATTGGGTATATTAGGGATTCCTAATGATTTCACTAAATACTCTGGGGGGTCTGAGGATTGATAAATTCAGGGAACCCTTACTGATGGATGAAATAACTAGGAAGAATGGTATTAGAAACCATGAATCACACCCAACATTGTTTCCCCTAACCATGTGGGGTGTTTCATAGGAAAAAATAGGGTTCATAGATTTCCCAAACCATACACCCAGGTTCTCACGACCATGATTATTGTCTGCAATATTTATCTAAACTAAATGGTTTTTTAGTGAAAAGTTTCTAAAATAGTGTGGAAAAACTATGTAGGTTCTCTATTGATTTGGTTAGGTGCACATTATTGGCCCATGTTTTGGAAAATCATGCGGCCAAACTATATGACCGAGTAATTTTTTGGTAAAATTCCATTTCCACTAAAAATTTTAATTCACTTACCTTTCCTCCAAATTTCATATCCTAGTGAAAAAATGCACCATTCTTTACTTGGGTTAGCTCCCAAGCCTCTCTTCATAGGTTTTGATCCCATTACACCATATGGACTTCATTTCAATCTCTATTAAACTCCTTTTATGTACATGGGTAATTACTCTAATCATCTGGTTCCTTTCATTGTTTTCCTTCCTCTTGATGATGGTTTTTTGGATGCATGCCCATATACTCTATTTTTAGGGTGTTTATTTCTAAATTCCCTTTCGTTTCTTAATTTCCATAATTATGTGCGTGCCGTTTCACTATGCATTTAGTATTAAATTCATCCAAATTTATTATAATAATTGAACTAATGTTCTCGATCCATTTATATTATTTTTATTCATTTTTTGGAACTAGGAACTGCAACGCCATTCAACTTAAGTAGAGTGTGCTCTATGTTATTCCATTAGATGATTTGTTTAGACTAATTGCACCACCGTTCGAGTGTGCTATGAATTGACCATGAAAGGTTATCTATTTTAATTAATGAATAGATCTTTTAACTTTTTAAGTAAATGTATATTTAGAAGTATCACTTGTCTTAGTTAAATGATAAATTGAATTGTAATTATTTTAATGACCTTAAATCACAATGTCTTTTTGAATTAAATGAAATGGTATCAACCTCATAAATGAATATGTAGTTGAATTTTATATTGGTTTCATATACTTCGAACACTTTTTCATGTATATTGGATTGTAAATGAATGAATCTTAATAATTTCTAAGTAATTAAAGTGATAATTTTTTAATGTATCTGATTATCCTTGTCATGTTGATGAAAGGTAATTGAATCAACCAAATGATTTATTCATCAGAATGAGTATTATATGGACAAAATTAAATAATTAAATAAGTAAAATTTACTGATTTCATATGGACCTTTTTATCATTATAAGAGTGGTTAGATGTGATACAAACTTGGATTCCATATGTAATTCCTCGAGCACTAAGGGGACACCATTATGATTCAAGGAGCTAGTAGGAAAGAGAGACACCCACCTTGGAACATGGTCCTTGTCTACTAGAGGATACCTAACAAGTTTCCATAGTATCCCTTCACTATATCTCTAGAAATTAGGATGCCTTTGATACAATCGTTAGAGAAAACATGTTTCCATCGAATATGAGACGCCATATATACCCCCCATTGGTCCCAGCATCATTTAGCCTGAGATTACTATGGATGAGTTCCATGGACTCAGTTATACTCTTTTATTATAGAATTCCCTTGCATGTACCCTTATATTACAATCAAATCCTTTATTTCAAGACTTCATGAGTTACTAGAATGAGTTTGCTGGCACCTGTTGTCAAGGATGACATGGTTTCACCCAAGATCCACTTTTGTTATTATTATGATCTATTTTAGTGTTGTTAACACATTGACATGAAAAATAAAAATAAATTGAACATAAACTATGTAATGAAGTGTTCTCATATTCAAAGATATTACTAGTCGAGGATGAATCAGTTATGTATTATTATTTTGACATTGATTTATATATATATATATAAACCTACACACTTCTCAATTTATATTCACTTACTATATTTTTATAGATGTCATTATTGGTGACCTAAAAATATTTATCTCACTCACTATCCTTGATACCGTTGATACCCAAGAAAATTATATGATAATATGTTTGGATAAGGGGAATAATCCTACCTTGGACACATGACATGATTGTTTTCTTAGGATAGAGCTTGGTAGCGGATGAACGAGCAGGAGCTTGGGATAGATTGATAGTTTTTGGTAAATATTTTATTTTGATTACAATATATTATAATTATTTTTTCTATAGTATATTTATTTTCCATTTTTTAGAGATATGGAATTAAAACGTCATCCCTTGTATACTATACAATTTAGTTGTTGAGTCAATTATTGTTGATGGACGTTTATTATTGTATTCTGTCTTAGGTTTTTTATTCATTATTATGATTACCCTATTATTATATATCTAATTTATACATATATATATATATATCCAATTTTATCAACTATTAGATGATGTAATTATCTCCCAATTAACACACCCAAGCCCCTTGATGCTAGTCGGCAGCCTCTGGAATATATGGATGTGCAGTTCATGCGACATATAACATATTAATATTTAATTTATAGGAGGTTTGGATACATACGAAGGAATTTTAACCATAGGTAAGGGTTTATTTCACAATATCATCATTACTAATGATTGTTTAAGTTTGAGTTTCAATTAGAGAAATTATTTTATATTCCTATCATAAACCCAATATTTATTATAATAATATGGTTTGTTAAATAAATTTCAGGATATAATTTTAATTATATTATTTTAAATTAATCAATATCTAGAATGAATTTTATACGTAAACCCCACTTCATTTCTTTGTTCTCTCAAATATACTTTCTCTTTTATGTCAATTTTTTCTAAAAATGTTTTCAAGAAAGTTATCCATATTCTCCAATGACTTTTAAATTAATTTTTACTGATGTTTTAATATATACAAATCATTTTAAAAGGAATCTTCTTTTTATTTTCAGAATAAGGTACTTTTTGAGTTTACAGAAAAGTATGGAAAGAATGGTTTTTAAATTATACGACATGAATGGAATTTCTTAATTTCATGAACACACATTACATTGGAGATAAATTTACATTTTATAATGATATTTTTAATTAAACTTTTTTCCTAATTATTAGGTAAATCATTAAATAAGTGTTTTTAAAGTGAAAAACTATATTTTCCACAAGAAATGTTCCCTTTGATCTTATAAAAGTATTTACAAATATGTCAACATATTTCATTGATTATTTAGTTTTAATGAGTGATACTCTTATGATACCATCTAACATATTTAAATTTATGTTTTATGGTCATCTTAATTAGGGAATATATTTATATTACATTTGTTAATTCTTCCAAAATGGTCAATAATTTATTTTTACAACATGTTTATTATGTTATTTAATTTATTCTTATTATGAATGCATTGGATTTATTAAGTAATAGGTGGGGCCTAGAATTATTTATCCCCTAGATGTATTAACAATTATCTTTTAAAAAACTATCCTTGGTATTTGGATAGGGACTTACCTATTTATTTAAGATGTCTCAGCATAAGGCCTTATTGGTATGTTTAAGATTCCCTGGAATGAAGAATCAATATGACGTTTCAGATGTATGATATTATGAATTCCATCATTAGGAAATAATTTATTTGTTTACATGTCATTATTTGAATAGTTGTTATATCCATGGACAGTTTTTATCTCATATGTTTTGTTTTATAGAATTACATGATTATCATTTATTTACTTCCATATTATTCATGCCTTATTTAGATTCCACTATACCCATACCCTTACTGAGCATCTCAGCCCACATATTTCTTATGTTTTATTTCTCTATGATATCAGAATCTATTTTATGATTGATATATATGGATATGATAAAGTTAACTATATTGATTTAAAGAAAATACTATTTTGTATTTGATGTTTCAAATGTAATGTAAAACTCAAGAATGTATCTAGTTTTCCAATAATACTACACTATTTGGTCCTCTAGTATACAATCACTTATATTTTATACCAATCAAATATAGTAACCATTGAATTTAGGATAACAGGATTTTTTGTATTTATAGTTGTTATCACATTAATGTTAGTAGAATCCTTGTAAATTAGATTTAGTAAAACATATATTAGGGAATGAAACCCGATGAATGACTTTGAGAAAATTCCCAAAGAAACCATGGTCTGGATTTTGAGAGTAGATGAGCCTAAATTTTATGATTTTTGTTAACTGGTTCACTAGTTTTTTAATTAAACATTTTGTTTTATAATTTTATGAGTGAATATAATATATAACACTTTTATAAATGGTTCCTAGATATGTGAATAGAAACCCTATAAATGAACAAAATACATGTTGTGATTTCACCCATGGGAAATATAATTAAGAACGAGATAGAGCTATAGCTGATGCATTACAATTTATGACTACATTGAGGAAGATGACTCTAGTTGTGACTTGTATCCTTACTAGTATGGAGTATCCAATGAACTAAAACACAATGTAATAATGTTATACCCCTTCATTTGTCAGAAACATAAATCATTAAATGGGACTATAGATCCATTTGTATCTGAATAATGGATAATTCCCCCACAGAAGATATTTATTTTTTTGGGATTTAATTAAATGGAGAAGGTTTTTTAGGTTATTTATCATCTCTTAGAGGGTGAATATAAATGGTTGAAAATCACTCAAAAAATTTTGGATAATGAGGGAACAGTGTGAATGAAATGAAATGATTTTAATGATTTTTTCCTAGAAAAATAGTTTCCTCACAAGAAAAAAGTAGATAGGGATAAAACATTATTGAGTTTTAGACAAAAGGAAGATCAAAATGTTTATATGTATGAAGCAATCCATACAATGTTATCAAGGAATGCTTTGGAATATGTACTTAATTCAAAGTGAAATGTTGATTGTTTCTTTGATGGGTCAAAGATTATCCTTTAATGTGAACTAATATCACAAACATTATCATCATATGAGGAGAAAAAATCATATTATATATTGAAAGAGAAAATTTCTTCCATGTCTTATGGATTCTATGGAAAGAAAGAGATGAAGGGGACAACCAAAAGAAAAAAGTATAATGGTAGGATGTTAAATAATAATTCTAAAATATGTTATACTTATGGAAAGAAACACCATTGTACATGCCAAAATGGGAAAATGATTTTACATTAAATGTTGAGAAAAAGTCCATAATTAATATGAAATCAAGATAAAGGTATAATCCATAAAACTATAGTATTTTAACTATAAGGATATTGATAAATACTCTAACTAGTTCCCAAAATGAAAAGAGACACACAATAAAAGAATCTATGGGAAGTAGGACAAACACATACAATTACTACACTTGAAGAGGAAGTTCCTAGGGACGTGGTAAATGGAACACTTATCATACAATCCAAGATGCTAAATTATTTTTTTGACTATAGTTCTACCAACTATTTTATATTTGATGAATTTTCAAATGGATTAATATAACCATCTTAATGATTATATGTTGGGTTTTTATTGAAAATCTCAATGGTAAGATAACCACATCATAAGCCTATAAATCCTATCTAATAGAAGTTTGTGGGATGTTTTTTCTTGAGAATTTTACTATCATTAATCTATTTTAATTTAACATATTTTTGTTTATGGATTGGATATCTTATTATAGAGACGACATCAATTGTCGAGGAAGGGATGTTACATTTTATATTTCGAATCAAAATCCCATAAACTTTGATTGTGAAGATGAGCCTAATCACTCAATAGAAATTACATTATCATATGTGTTTTTATACCTATTAATAAGAGATATTTATCCAAAACAATTTGTGAGTAAATCAATATTGTAAATGTGCATATTTGTTGGTATATAATGATGTATTTACTGAGGACACAATTAGTCATTTCTCGAATCGTGAAGATGAGTTGTCAATATAACTCAAACATGGTGTTGTACCTATTTGAAAAACTCCTTATAGAATGGTCCTGATTGAGTTCTAGTAATTAAAGAAAAATATAAAAGAAAACCTAGATAAGGGATTCATTAATCCCAGTTCTTCACTATATGGAGAAATGTTTCTTCATTTTAATAATAAATATGGGTCAACTAATCATTAAATTGATTATTTAGAACTTAACAAGTATCTTATATCCATTATTGATTAGTGTTTTGACCAATTATTAGGATATCTATATATTTCCATGACTTTTATTTCATATAGATATCACCAACTAAGGATTAAGAAGGAGGATATACCCAGTATAGTCTTCCATATGAGGTACAGTCATTATGAATTTAAAATATTTCTATTTTTATAAACCAATGATCATTCTATCTTTATGGATTTAATGAATAATGTATTTAAAGGTTAAATTGATGGGATTTAGTAGTATTAAAAGATTATATTCTTATATATTCAAAGAGAAATAATATTCTAGAATTGTGCTAAATAACCAAAGGAAGGAGAATATATATGTTACATTTTTAAATTGGGAATTTTGTGTTCATAAATTTTTATCCTTGGGTCAAATTACCTCAACTGAGGGTATATCGATGGATCCATCAAATATAATGTTCATTAAATGATGGAATAGACCAACCAATGTAACTAAGATATGTAACTTTATTTACTTGGATGGATATTATCAATTTTGTTTGTGAATATTTCTAATTATTTTCAAATGGACTAAACAAGTTAACTCCAAAGGGAGAAATGTTCATTTGGATGGATGAATATGAGGAAAATTTCAAGGAACTAAAGAGAAGGTAAATCATCACACCATTGATTACACTACCCTATAGTGGAGAATGGTTTGTAATATATAGTGAATAATGAATGAAGGGTATGATATTCTTTCCCATACATAATGATATAGTTATAGCTTACGCCTAAGGAAAATTTAATGTTCATGAGAACAAATACCTAACTCATGATTTGGAGTTGGAAGTGGTATTTTTTTCATTGATGATAGCGATGGATTATCTATATGGTGATAATTGTGATATATATACTAATAATAAAATCAAATCGTATATATTTACACAAAAGGAGTTGAATATTAACCAAATAAGATGGTTAGACCTGATTTATGATTATGATTGTTCAATATATTACCACACTAGGAAGGCTAACAATGTTCTACATGCTATGATTCAAAAGAAACATGCTAGACTATCTATGAAAAGGATAAAAAAATATCCAATAATTATATATTTCCAAAGGATTAATCCTAAAATCATGAAGGAAGTGGTAAAATATTATGTTCCTCACAAGATTGTTCAACCATCTTTCCAGGTGAAGACTAAAGTGGTGAAAAATGAATATTTAGAGTCAAAAAAGAAGATATGAAATGTTATTGAGAAAAAACATTGATTACGATGGAATGATGAAGTATCGGAACATTTATTTCATTCCATTCATACCATATTTGAAGAATGAGATGTTAGATGAGGCTCATAGTTCAACATTAATTTTCATCATGGAAGTACACAAATATATAAAGATCTAAAACAATATTTATGATTAAACAATATGAAGAAAGATATTACAAATTATATATCTTGGTCATTAGTATGTCATCCAGTTAATGTTAAGAGACAAAATTCAAATATGTTATTATAACCATTACCCATATCAGAATGGAAATGGGAAAAAATCAGCATGGTTTTTATTACTCGGCTCCCAGTAACATCTAAAATGTGTAATGATATTTGGGTTGTAGTTTATTTATATACAAGGTTAGTAAACATTATAACCATAAAATAGGATTTAATTTTGGATAATATTCCCAAAATATATAGTAAGAAGGTGGTATGTTTTTATAGAGTACCAATGTCAATTGTATCTAATTAGGATCTGAGGTTTACCTCGAGGTTTTAGTAATGTATTCAATATGATCATGATATAGAGTTGAGTTTTAGTATGATGTATATTAAAAAATAGATATTAAATTTAATAGAACCACACAATCCACAGAGGATATGTTGAGATCTTTTTCTATGAATTTCAAAGGTGGTTGGGATCAACACATTCCTCTTATCGAGTTTTCATACAACAATATCATTCACTCTAGAATTAAGATGGATTCTTAGGAATATATATTCAAAAATAATAATATAACTTCACTTTTATGGGATTCAGTTGGAGAAATAAATCTATTGAGACCAAAGCTAATTTAGGAAAAAACATATAATTTCAAATCTCTCCAGCAACACATCAAAGATTATCAGATTCTACAGAAACATTATACAGACAATCATCAATGAGATATGGAGATTAAATATAGATAAATGTTATTTCTAAGAATATATCCATGGAATAGGGTAATGATATTCAAAAATAGGGAAAAATAATACTTAGGTATATGGTACCTTTTTATATTATTGATCGAGTGGGGATGTCAACTTATCATGTGGTTCTTGCACTGTATATCTATCAACATCATGATGTGTTCCATGTATCTCTCTCAAGGTATCATTGAAGCACATTTGAGGTGATTGTGTTTTTTGAAAAAGAGGACCTCCTTGTTGTTTTTGTTGAAAAAGGGGGTTTATATGGTTAGTTTTTGAGTTTGAGGAAGGTTTTCAAAAATCCAGGTTTGATTGAAGAACCGTGACAAAGGAATGGAAGATCTAGAGACTATAAAAAAGAGTAGATAAAAGGTGGTGCTGTATTCTAATGTTTGCCAAATTTTTGGGTCTAAAAATCAAAAAATTGATAGATGTGTTTTTAGAATAAGAAGGTCCTCACAAAATAAAGTGTTGCGTGAAATATTGGTGTGGTGCGTGATGTAGAGGAATTGGGTTTCTTGCACAAGAGGTGTATTGAGATCAGAAGATTGAAAATTATAAAAGGAATGTGGAAGGAGAAAAATTATAGGATTTCCCTAAATATAGTGTTACGGGGAAGATGTGTTTTCCATGCTCAAAGATTATTACGTGTGGAAGGAGGGTTTTCACATAGAGGTTGATTTTTCCTTTAAATATGAAGTGACCCCCTTATTTGTAGGTGCTCAAGAGTTAGAGAGTATCCAGGACCTAGAGCATGAAATTGGAATACATAAGGGAGTTGGGCATAAAAATCATGTTTTCACATAAAGGAAGATGTCTGCACATAAAGAAATGGCTACGAATAAAAACAAGGTTACACGTAAAGCTCAGGCTGCACGTAAAAAGGTTTATGTGCGTAAAGAAAAAGATTCCCATAAAATAAGGCTATTGAACATAAAATAATTGGTTGCAAGTGAAAGAGTTGTTTCGCGAAAAGTGTATTTTTCACAAAATCGTGGAATTATGCACAAGGCACAGTGAAGGTTGTGCATAAATATTGGGGTTTCTCGGTACACCCAGTGCAATGTGATATTTATCTGTAGGTGAAAGTGGGAATTCAACAGAGCATCTATCTATAGTTAAAGATGAATATTTCATTAGTTATAATGAAGAGACCTTCAGGTATATAAATTATTAGTAGATTTTCTAAAGAATCATTGAGCACACTTATGTGGAGAGAACAATGAGCTTCCATATTGTGATTGGTTGTAAACCAGAATGGATAGTGAGTCCTCTTTGAACATTGTAAATGGTAGTTCAGTTTTTGTGAAGTTGGTTCATCGAAACATCGCTGGTGTAATCTCCTTGGACGTAGGCCAGTGAGGATAAACCATGTAAAAATCATTATGTCCAATGCATGATTTGATTTATGTTTATATTTTCCAAACGTGAAAGAGAGAGAAGTGAGTTTTTCATAATAGCGAAACAAGATCAATGGGGGAAGTTGTTTTAATCTGTCATAACCTGATTCACACCCCCCTCTCAGGGTATTAAACCTAATGGACCTAAACATTTTTATTTTTAGTATCCTAGATACTTCAAAATGGAGTAATGATATTTCGGTTGTAGTTGATTTATATACAATGTCTATAAACTATATCAACATAAAATAGGATTTAAATATTGATAATATTCCCAAAATATATTGTAAATAGGTGGTAAGTTAATATTTAGTACCAATGTCTATTGTATCTAATTAGGATCTGAGGTTTACCTCGATGTTTTAGTGACATATTTAATATTATCATGATATAGAGTTGAGTTTTAGAATGATGTATCATAAAAAATAGATATTCAATCTAATAGAACCATTCAAACATTAGAGGATATGTTTTGATCTTATTCTTTGAATTTCAAAGGTGTTTGGGATCAACAAATTCCTATTATCGAGTTTTCATATGATAATATCTTTCAATCAAGAATTCAGATGGATTCTTATAAATCTATATTCATAAATAATAATATAATTCCAATTTTTTGGGATAAAGCTGTAGAAATAATGTTATTGGAACCAAAGCAAATTGAAGAAACAACAAAGAATGTCAAATCTCTCTAACAACACATCAAAGATGCTCAGATTCTATAGTAATGTTATACTGAAAATCATCAATGAGATATGGATTTTAATGATTTATAAGTGTTATTACTCAAACTTTTACATGGAATAGGGTAATGATATTAAAAAATAAGGAAAAAATAAAACATTGGTATATTGGCCCTTTTTATATTATTGAATGAGTAGGGATGTCATCTTATCACGTGGTTCCTTCACCTTACCTCTCTCAATGTTCACGATGTGTTCCATGTATCTCTCTTAAGGAAGTACAAACTTGATCCATTACAATTACAAAAATTACAGTTTATACCACTTTACCATGATCATTCCTATGCAAAATATCCAATATAAATATTTGGTAAAATTGATAATGTTGTACGGAACAAGACAATTACACTTGTTGATGTTATTTAGAGAAATCAAAAATTTGAAGAAGCTACCTAGGAAACATATGATGTAATTAAATAGAGATATCCTTAGTTTTTTACTAATGTGAAATATTTTGAGTGAAAAGTTCATTTTGTTGGGGTAGAATGTAATGACCTATGAATTTATAAAATAATTCTCTTCAAAAAACATTCTTCATTAACTTACAATACAGACAATCCAAATTCTAAATAAACCCTAATATATAATACCATTATAATCTAGATATTAAATTAGAGGTTGTGAATAATAATAACTAAATTATGAAATATATATGGTTTACATAAGTATAAAATAAATCCATTGGATGTCAATTTATTAGATATAAATATAAAAACTTTTGAAAATATAATAGATATTTTTATAGAAAACTATTTTTATGTGTGGAATGTATTTTTTATTAATAAATTAAAATAATCACTAATTAGTGAATTATTTTAATTTAATAAATATATTATATACTTAATAATTTTTTTTAACATTATTCTAATATTTTTTATAGGAATGTGATGAGAAAAAATCCGGTTTTATGTTTAAAACCAGAATTTTCTAAAAAGAGTTTTCATCAATGTTTTTTCACTTATATTAAAATATATTTATTTGACTTACTGAAATTGAATCTTGAATAATGGATTCTGTATTTAAAATCATGAGGTTAAAATTTATTAAATAGAAGCATTTAATTTTTGGTCAGAATGAATATTATCCGTGGTAAAATTTCTCACCTCAGTAAAGGGTAAATCTGATTAATATTGGTTAAAATTACATGATACGGTAATAAATTCTCACCATAACTTTTATTTTATTAAGGAAATTATATCCTTATCACCTTTGAATCAAATTTTATTTTTAACTTACAATTTTCCATGAATGTGATCAATATAATATTTAAATCATTGAAATTTACAATATGCCACTCTCTTAGTATTAAATATCCCTTAAATATTTACATAGGGACAAAAATAGTTGGTGAATGAATATAAATAGATATTTAGAGATTTAAAAATTTAGTTTCAAAATGATAATTTAGTAAAAAAAATTATGTATTAAAAAATGACTTAAAATTCTTACATATTCTGAAATAATATTTTTCTAATTGATAAAAAATAAAATAAATGATATTAAAAATATTAAAAGTTATATAAGTTGTGTAAGTTAAAGTGTTCCATGAATTTTATACATGAATATGAAATATTACATTTATTTTAAATGATTATATTTGAAATAAAAATTTTTTGGTATATTTTTCCAGATAAATTAAACAAATAGTGTCGAAAAACTAACATTAATGATATTTTATTTAATTATAATAAAACAATTAAAAAGGTTAAAGAGGAAAACAGGATAATATATGGTATAATATTTCATTACTTTTCCATTTATGACTCAATATTTACCTTATATGTGAAATCATAACCCTTTAAGAGTGAAAAATATTCTACTATACTTAAATTTAAAATAGGTTTAGGAAGGGGTTAAACAAAAATATAAGGTCTAAAATACCTCTTAAACCAATAAATATTTTATTGTTTGATGATATTTCAACCATATCCTACAAAACCATCAAATACATATCCTTTTGGATTTATTTAAGTAATAGAAATACTTTCTTATAATTTAATATTTTAATAAACTCATAAAGTGCACCTCACGACAATTATAAAAGGTATCCTCCTCCCTCACCTATTTACAACATTTTGACCATTATTAATCAACCATTATAATGAATTGAGTACCACACTTCTAGATCTGGTACAAAATAATGATGCATATATTTTTTATAAAATAAATGAAAATATATGATCCATTATACAATTAAGGATATTTTACAATCAATTATTTGAAAAAAATGAATACTTAATAAAAAATTCATAGTTTTCATCAATAAAAACAAAAATCTATTTTAGTTTCACTCATGCTATCTCCTTAATGAAGCTATACTCTTTAAATATTCTAAATAATTTTGGAAAATATTTATAAAACATAGGGTTTGAAAAAAATTTTTAATAAGGGGTATTAAAAACCAAATAAAATCCTTTTTATAAATACTAATTAAAACACTATTTATATCCTTTTCAAAAATATAATAGAATTTGAAAATAGTTATTTCATTGAAATTAGATATCTAAAAACACATTTTAAAAGTACAATACCTTTGAAAATACTTATTCTTTGAAAACATTATTTTTTAAAAACTTTTAAAAATATAATATCTTTAAAAATACTTTTACTTTGAAAAAATTATTTTGAAAAAACATACATAAATTATAATATATTTGAAAATACTTAATAAAAGAATCCATTTGTTATTTAGAAAATAATATGAAATATTAGGAAAACTATGGGTCCACTTGGACATTGAATGCTATCGAGGGCCTACCCGTATTAAAGTTTTGGGTTATCTTACTAGATCCCTATCATGTTTACATTTCCCAAGTGCCAAATTCTAATAAAACATTTTTAGGATTCCTTTTTATATATAATTCATTATTTTTTAGCTTTTAAAAACATGGATATGAATATATATATATATATATGTATATATATAAATGGAATTTTCATGAATATCTTTTTTGAATATACACACTATGATCATGAATGAAATCTATTTTTCTTATTGAATTTGTCATGCATAAGAAGTAATCATTGAAATCCATTTACACTTGAAAATAATACATAATGATAAGTTGTTTAATTTTAAATTCACCCTGAATAATGAAACAAAAATTACGTTTTGGATTTACTCACATAATTTATAATTTAATGTTTATAAATATCGTTTTTAGACATAAAATATTTTAATAAATGTATAAATATTCCACATAGAGTAATTACATAAGATATCAATTTTAACAATATAGAATAACACTTTTCTTATAAAATAAATCACCTAATTTTGAAACAAAATTATATGACACATAAAATTATAATAATTAATATAAAAACATTTTATCCTTTCAAAAACATGATTTAAAATATCAACTTTAGTTGGATCGTAGATAATGCTTTATATATGAAATACAACTCATTCCAACTACTCAATAATATTCGAATGTTTATTCATGAATATATATATATGCATGTGTGTGTGTGTAAAAAAAATAATAAGTTTTAGAAGAAACTGAATTACTCATATAACATTGGAAAATAATATTCATCCACTATATAAATATAGGTTTGAAAATAATATAAACAACAAAGTTTGAAACTAATATATATACATATATATTCCATATATTACTAGATAATAAATAAACTAATGTGTTTGAAAATATTATATCCATATATATAACCACTACCATAATATAAAACTTATTTCTCAAATATTTTAAATAGAGATATTTACCCTTTTACAATGATATAAAACATGTTTTATAAAAGATTACATACATATAATTGTTTTAAAAAAAATTATAATTCCCATTACATCAAATGGCGATCCAAGGGGATGAAATTATAACATCTATTGAGTAGGTTGCTTGATATAGGAAAAAATAGAGGGTAAAATAAGTAGAGTTTCGGTAGGTATTATTTTTCTAGTAAATATTGATGTTACCTCGGTGGGTGGATGCATATATTTATATATGAATATGGGTTTGGATTCCCTCTTGTAGTTGTTGACCCAGATTTCTAGGGAACCAGTTTATAAAAAAATAGAATATATATATAATGTGGATCTCTATGAGGTGGTTAAAACCACAGTTTATGTGTACTATTAACATAATAAAACAAGGTTTTTGAAATGACTAAATTTTTTTATTTAAAATAAAATAATCGATTTAAATTATGATATATATATATATGTGAATATGAATTTATGTGTACTTAATAGGAAATATTCTTTTAGAATAAATGATCATTACTGAGGATCGAGGTTTCTACAGGCCGAACACTTACAATGGGTATATTCAATGATATAATGTTCTATTACTATGGAAAATAGTAATGGATTATGGTACTATGAGTAGGTCACTTGGGGTGGAGCTTACTTTCACTAGAAGGATTTGGAGAAGGAGGAAAATGAGATGAGAATAAGGAAGATTGTGATGCTAGAATGGTGTGGAAGGAATCTGAATAAATGATGGAGGGTTATAGGTAGATAGTTATCAAAGAGAGATCAGATGGTTGTGGTTCTATTGATAAAATGGATGCAATATATCCATCTTATTATGGATAAAATGTATAATAACAAATCATACTGATCCCATATAGAAACTTTTCAGTCTTACCTTCTCAAATATAAACTAAACCCTCACTTCTACATTACAAAAATGATAAATGGAAACCCATACATATACTCAGCTCACTAACCATTAAATAGATTTACACAATCCTATACACGGTTCTACAGTGTAGATTCTAGTTTTTTTCACTAATCACAAATACCTCTTATCATATAATTTTTAGAGGAAAATGATTTTTTAGTGAAAAATCTAGTTTTTTTGTTAAGCACATTCCCAAAGGGAAAAATAGCAGTTACCAAATTGGAATATTCAATTAAATATTTATAGAGTTTAGTGCATGTTTCTCTAGTCTGCAAAGCCTCGGTGAAGAGAGAATAAAAATATTAAATATACTATTTTAAGCATGGGAAAATTATTCAAAATTATTTAATAACTCCAAAATTGAGTGTCTTATAATAAAACCAAGACCACAATTGGGTCTGAAATATGATGTTTACCATAGAAGAGGTATAACATTTGTAATCATCAGATGTTTGGATGTCATGCTCACATGATAACAACCATTTTTTTGTTAATTATTTATTCAAATTTTTAAGAAATAAAATAATATATTCCAAATAGTACATCAGGTGATAAAAGTGAAACCATAGTTGGATCTAGAATATGGTTTTAACTATATTGGGACTATAAAATTTGAAGGATGAATCCTTTTGGATACCCCTCTCACAAATTAATGTTTTTGAATTAAATGTTTAATATAATAAATTATTGCAAATAGTTGTATATCTCACAAAGGACACAACAAACAAAAATCCCAACAATATTATTCTGTCCAAAAAGGGGTTTTACACTAGTAATGGTATAATTTTTATATGCAACAAGCGTTTGGTCACCTTGCCCAGGAAAAATAGGTTATTTGATAATTGACTTAATATACTAATTTTTCAATTCAATAAAACATAGAATACGTTATTTATCACCCTTCATCCTCATGCGGACCACCATTAACACAAATGAGAGTTTTTATAACGATCCTTTTTTCACACGGTTTGACCAGAAATCGATGGCAATCATTTCCTAATAAGAAACTAACAACCCCACATGAATTTAATTATGGAAAAATAGATTGAAAATAGGGTAATAAATTAATGAAATGAGGAATATTTTTTTGATGCACTATAAATACAGGGTGTACTATAATTTTTGTAATCACACCAATCAACATGAATGAATTGTTTTAATTAAGACTGAACGGAGTTATAAATGTCTTTTGAAGATCTGAGAATTTTTTTCATCCTTCTACATAGGGCTCTCCATTTTTTGAACATATTATTTTATTTCACTTTATTAAATCATTATATGAAAATTAATATTTATAAATTATTAATGTATATTTTTGAGTTTTCTTCAACGATTTAATTAGAATTAAATTTATCAACGTTATCAATAAATTTATGTTTTTTGAAATCATTAATTTTATCAGATTTTAATTATCCAATGAAGATAATTAACAGTGCATATGAAAAATGTATATCATCTTATGTGATGTTTTATGATTGATAAAATTATAACTTAAATTCATATTAAAATATTTATCATTTTATGTGTTGTTTTAAAAATGATAATGTGATAATACACATTATCAACACCTATGAAAAATGTTTATCATTTTCTGTAATTTTTTTAAAAAATTATAAAATTGTAATTAAAATTATCAATGCATAGGAAAAATTATTACCATTTTATGTGATGTATTAAAAATTATGAAATCATAATTTATATTATCGACACATATGAAAAATGTTTATCATTTTATGTGATGTTTTAAAAGGGTAAGGTGTTCTTTAAAATTTATCAATGTGTGTGATAAATTTAATTATAATTTGAGAAATATTTAAGATAGAGAAATAATTATCACACATGATTTTTTATTTCTTTGAAATAAAAATAAATCTTATGATGCTAGGAAAACCTCTTCCAAAAATCATTTAACGATGTGCCGAGAGATCAAGACTTTGACATGCCGCTCTGATTTTATGAAAAACTACGAGAGGTTTTCCAAAAACATTTTATGTAGAAAGTTCCTTACCTTCTTGGGATCATTTTTACAACAAATGCTTTGATAATTTTAATTGTGTCTTTTAAATTGACCATACTTGATTGTTATTTCATGTGGGTGTGTGTAGCCTATAGAAACTATTGTGACTCTATGAGTGATATAAGTGTAGATTTTATAAATATTTGATTATAATCAAATGTTGTTGTGTATGGTGCTATATACTCATGTTGATATATTATTCCAACTTGTGTGCTTTCCCTATATATGTATTACCATGCCTTATTGGTTTTAGTGGTATTTGGGAAAGGTGGACCATCATGACTTATTTATCCTCTGGTGGGGATAAATGATTGTTTGCAACCATAGCGAAGTGGGAACTGAGCACATGTTGGAGGTACAAAGACGCCATGGAATTGTATCGAGGGTGCACTTGAGGACACCTTGATGAAAAGTGTCATTCACCATCAGATATCCTAGTCAATGTGAGTAAAAAAGTTGATATTATCTAGAGGATCCAGGTGACATGGTCCACTTGATGGATAGATGAAAATAAGGATCATCTCCACGACACTGGGGGGACGTAGTACAAGTTCATGTTTACCTCATACGACTCATTCAGTTATCTTCTGGCATGGAGCCAAAGTATGTATGATCGAGGGTTGAGGTAGCTTGGTTGACACACTATCGCTTGATTTTTAATGTATTTTTATATGTTTTCCTGTATTTATTAATATTGTGGAATAAAGCTATATACTTGAGAACTTCAGGTCAAGGATGCATTGGTGGGGTCCCAATGAGTCTTGTACTGACACCATACTCCGGCATTTCGATGCACATGTAGATTTCACTAGAGACATAGAGAATGGAAAATTCCCTATGGTGAATGGATGAGAAGGTGGAGCTTGGAACTAGGGTGAATAGTAGACCAGGGGGACAATATAGGACACTTCAGTTGTTTTATTTATCGTATACATTCATTACTCTACCCCACGTTCCATTTTGGGAGATCTAATTTATAAACCTTTTAAGTCATACCTAGTTTCCTCATTTACTCTATTTATTTAATTCATTTGTCTTGTAATTGTTATTTTTTATCCTTCTCGATGAAATGAAATAGAGGGTATAGTCTCCCCATTATCATACATATACCCCCACTGCTAGTTGGTAGCCTCTTGTGTGTGGGGAGGTGCGCATGAGGCCATGTGGCATTTGGCTCAGAACCAGTTGTTCGGGTCAAGATATTACAAAACAGTATCAAAGGATCAGGTTTCTACAAACTTGTTTCTCCTCTTTTTATGGGGTTGGCATAGGATAAACAAGATCTAGGATGCTTGGGACTCAGGTAGGGGAACTATGTTAGTGTCTATCTCACACTATAAAGCAGACCTATAAGTTTCCATAAAGTGAGTAATTTATGATATTTTGTTACTACTGATTCACCTCGGGTGACACAAATTATGTTATACATGATTTATGATATTTTGTGTATTTTTGTGCATGATGACTAGGCATGTAGCTTTACATGCCAGGTATATACCTGTTGTTGTGATGTATAGTATTTCATTAATTAAATTCCTTGATTTATACTATCTGTTTGGGATATTTTGTTCTATGTGATATGTCTTTATTCTCTTTAATTATATGAACTTAGCACGTTATTGTGTTAGTATATATATGATGATTGTGGCTAATGTTCAGAGATGAAAACACGGGTTACTACTAGAACTGGACACCTAAGTTTAATGGTAGAATACTAAGAAAACCATGTTTGATCTCATAAACTATTAGGATTACCTTGTGTGATCTCATAGACTAATTAGAATTTTATTCATAACAAATTAGTTTTTCAATGTATTTTCATTTCATTACAAGGGATGTCGCCTTAGATCTTGTGATGATACCCCCAAATATGGAATACCAGGTGCTAATGGAGTTACGAAAAGGTTCTATGATTATCTCTGCACACTCTGCACTTTTTAAGGAGTTGCTTCTTTTGTTCTTTAGTTAGCTAGGAATGAGGTGAAAAGGGTTTTAAAGTTCTAGGTAGGCCTCAAACATGAGATAAGAAGTTAGGTTAATGGTTTTGACCAGAAAATATATACACAGGTCTTATGAAAGGCCCTGATCTCTGAAAAGGGACTAGAGGAGGACATGAAAGTGGACATACTTCCGACCCACAGTGATCAGTGATTTAGTTTTCTCTTACTTCTATAGTAGTTTGTTCAGATGGTTGGAAGAGAAAGGTATACCGGGAGAAGTATAGTACTAGTTATTTGGGTCATAGTATATCTTTTTTAGGAAATTTCTATAATTGTTGGAAACAAGGGTACTATAACAACACTTAAAGGATGGCAATAGTTTACTACAACCATTTTGGAATGACTGGCTATCTTTGATGCTTTTCCTTAATGGATTCCCAGAGGAGTTCTATAAGAGAAGGAAAAGCTGTTAATGGACAAACCTATAATATGATACAGATTCCCCTAATGATGACGACTTGGGAAAGTCATGGGCATTATCAGGGATCTAAGGCATGCAATGTCTATGCAGTGGACCTGACACCAAATAATTGCGATAATGATCTTGTTTTTGTATGAGGTATGGTTTAAAGCATGCCCTTTTGATCTTCTTCCTTATTTATATGATGTTTATTTCCCTATAGTTTCAAGCCACATATGGACATGATTTACGAGTAGTGTTATGCGTCCTTAAACTTACCTTTTCTCTAATACAACACCGAATGATGAAACAATACCATAGTATATTAGAGGACGGTGGTCAATACTTCTTTTTCATAGAGGATGATAAGGAACTTACTTAGTGGATAATGGTAGTAGTGTACAATCTAGGCCGCGCTTCTCACTATCGAGGTATATACAATGTGTTCTATGTGTCACAACATCATAGGTGCATACCTAACCCTGCACGTGACATAGATTGTAAGGATGTCTAGTTAGGTATTAATGCATGTTGTTAGGGGAGTCAGTGTGGAACTTATTTTTAAGTGGGGAGGTGTTGGGAAGAAAGAAGAATCCACTAGTCTAGATTTTGTGGCTGTAGGGGAGGATCCAAGAAGAGACATGGGAGCCTGAGTCTGATGTTCAAGTTGAGTGGAATTTTTTGTTCGGGAAAAACCACTAGATAAACTTCTCTTGGATGAGAAGCAGATAGAGGGGGATAATTGGTACATCATTATTTTTACAATAATCATAAATCCCACTTATGATAAATTATTTAGTGGGAAAATGATTTATCAGCAGAAAATCTTGTTTTTTGTTAAATGCATTTTCAAAGGGTAAATGTCCTAGTTAACACTCTAGGATATTCGATTGAATATTTTTAGAGTTTAGTGTATGAATTCGTAGCCCGAAAAACCTCGACAAAGATAGAATAAAATTACTAAATATATTATTTTAAGAGCATGAAAATTATTCATAATAATTTAATAACTCTAAAATGGTGCATCTTATGATAAAAATAAGACCATGGTTGGGTCTGGAATTTAATGTTCACCCTTGAATATGTATACCATTTGTAATCGTCAGATGTTTGGATGGATCACTCATGAAAAAAACAATATTTATATTTAATTAATTATGTATTCCATTTTTTTAATAAATAAAATAATATCTTCTAAATGGTGTGTCGGGTGATAAAAATAATACCATAGTTGGATCTGGATTATAGTTTTTACCCTAGTGAAACTATAACATTCGAAGGCAGCAGACTTTTGGATGCCCTGCTCACTAATTAATGTTTTTAAATAAATTTTTTAATATTTTAAAATATTTGAAATAATTTTATATTTCCCAAATGGTGGGTCACATGGAATGTCTAACACCGTCGTTGTGTCTAAAATGTTAGATTTACCCTAGGCCGGGTATATATTTATATACAATGGGTGTTCCGTTACCTTTCCCTTGAAAAAATTAAGTTAAAAAATAATTGATTTAATTAATTAATTACATAATTTTATAAGAAACATAAAACACTATTTGTCTTCCTTCAATCACATGCGAACCACTATTGATGAAAATAGGAATTTTTTAAACCTCTCTTTTTCGCATGGTTTGACATGAAATCGATGGAAATGATCTCCTACCAAGAAAGTAATGACTCAGAATGAATTTAATTGGTAAAAAATAGATAGTAAATTGGTTAATAAATCCCTAAAATTAGGTAAGTATTTTTCAAACCCTATAAAAATAAGTTGTTCTATACTCCTTATAATCACTCCAATCAACACCCAAAACCATTATCGGTGATGAGTAAAACGAGTTACATAAGTTTTTTGAAGATCCGCAAATTTTTCTCATCCTCCTACATTGCGCCCTCCCTTTGGTGTACAATTTTTTTCCTTTATTCCTTCTTTATATGTGGATAATTATTTGTAAATTACCAAAGTATATTATTGAGTTCTCTTTAAAATATTTTATGAGAATTAAATTTATCTACCTAAGAAATAAATTTATGTTTTGGAAATCAATATTTTCATCACCTCATAATAATCCAATGAAGATAATTATAAACGCATATAAAAATGTTTTATCATCATATGTGATGTTCTAAAAATTATAAAATGATAATTTAATCACATATAAAAATGATTAACATTTTATATGATGTTTTAAAGATGAAAAAATGATAATATGAATTATCATAATATATGAAAAATGTTTATCATTTTATGTGCTATTTTAAAAACAATGATAAAATGGTAATTTAAATTATCATCCCATATGAGAAAAAAATTATTTTCAATGATGATTTGAAAATGAAAAAAATGATAATTTAAATTATCAGTGAATAATAAAAATGGGTATCATTTTATGTGATGTTTTAAAAGGGTAAAGTGGTCTTTAAAATTTACCAGAATGTGCAAGAAATTTAATGATAATTTCAGAATTATTTAAGAGAGAGGAATATTTATCACACATGATGTTTTATTTCATTGAAATAAAAATAAATGTTATGATTGTAGGAAAAAACTTCTAAACCTCATGTACTGACATGCCAATAGTGTGATACTTTCACATGCCGCTATGATGTTAGGAAAAACTTCAAGAGGTTTTTCCCAACCTTTGAGGAATGAATTTTCTTACATTCTTGGGATCATGTTTACTATTTAGGCTTTTATAATTATAATTGTTGCTTTTAAATTGATTGTTCTAGATTTTTATTAAATGTGTGTGTGTGTATCTCATAGAAACAATTGTGACTCCCTGAGTGATATTTGTTTAGATATTATACATATTTGATTATGATCACTTATTGTCATGTATGGAGATATATACTCATGTTGATATATTATGCCTACTTGTGTGCTTGCTCTATATATGTAATACCATTCCTTGTTGGCTGTTAGAATTATTTGGGATAGGTGGACCGTCATGACTTATTTATCCTCTAGTAGGGATGAACACTTTATTGCAACTATAGGGATGAGGCACCAGAGAAATGGGAGGAGGTATGAAGACGCCATGGAATCATATCAAAGTTGTGCTCAAGGATTCCTTCATGACAAGTGTTATTCACCATGAGATAGCATAGTCGATGTGAGTACACATGCTGATCTCATCAAGAGGATCCATGTGACATGGTCAACTTGATAGATAGATGATATCGAGTATCAACTCCACGACACCATGAGGACATCGTACAAGGGTATGCTTACTTCTTATGACTCATTTAGTTATCTTCTAGTATGGGAAGTAGAAGATACGGGTTAGGGTTGTTGTAGCTTGGTTTTCTTACTACCGATCAGTTTTGAATGTATATTTATTTGTTTTACTACATTTATTAATATTTTTGGCATACACTTGTATACTTGAGAACATCAGGTCAAGGATGCCTTGGTGGTGTCATATTTACTCTTGCACTCACACACTACACCAGCGTTTTGATTCAATTGTAGATTTCACTATAGTCTTGGAGAAGGGAAAGGGATATGTGGTAATGGAATGGGCAGGTGGATCTTGGAACTTGGGATTACGCCAGACCAGGGAGCACACTAGAGGACCCTACAGTTTTTATATTTATCATATACATTTTATTACTCTAGTCAGCTTTCGACTTTGGGGGATCCTTTTTATAAACCTTGTCAGTCATCTCAAGTTTACACATTTACTTTGTTTATTTAATTCATTTTATTGTTATTAATATTTAATATCCTTCTTGATGAAATGACATAGAGGGTATAGTCCCCCCATTATCGGACATAGACCCTCGCACATAGGCAGCTGCCTCTTGCATACGGGGAGCCGTGCATGATGTGAGGTGGAATTTGGCTCGAACGTAGTGGTTTAGGTTAGGATGTTACACATGAGCTCTTATCACAACCTATTCCTCCACGAGAGGTGCATGTACTTCCCCTTCTACCAGATTTTATAGTCATGTGTGAACCCCTCTATGGGTTGGGCTTTCTCTACATACATGTTGAGGGGCTAGCCGACCCCCCATGATTTCATGGATAGATTTTCTTTTTCTAAAAAATTTTCTTTTTCCACATAAACAATACTCATATAATTTTAAATTGATTCTTATGTTATCTGTATTATTAATAATCTTAAAAAATGAATTTATTTCATGCCAAACATTTTCCTTTTGTGTTATTATTTTATTAAAAAATTAATGTTCTTCTTCATTGTCTACATAAATTTACTAATTATTGAAAAAATAATATAAAAATTTACATATTATTTATATTATTTAGAAATTCATTCTAAGTTACATCATATATATCTCTATATAGGAATATATAAATTATTAAAATGACTATATTTATTTTATGTCATTAATGTTTTATGTAATTTTAAAATGAAAAAATGGATATAATCAAAGAACCAAATTATTTATTCTATATATATCCAAAAAAATTTAACAAATAACTCTCTACATTATTGAAAGAAAAATTCTAAAAAATATGGTCATTATCTTTCCATATCTTTGAATTCTTACTCTCATACTCTTGGGATAGATCTTACTCATGGAGAACCCATTTGAATATGGTTATAATGTTACGATTCTAATGTTCATCCATACCTACCCTCCTTTTCAAATGACAGATCCTACTATGTTAATTTAAGGTTAATCAGTTTCAATTTTTTATAATGAAGTTTTATTATATAAAAGTATTGGTTTGTGTCTTATTTGAAAAAATGTACTCCAATACTATCTATGTTTTCAAGAATTGTATCATTTATAAAAAAATACACTAAAAAATATACCGGGTTGTTAAATTATACCCCCCTCCTCTCCTCTTATAAAATGCCCCCACCTCTACATCTTTACCCACACTTCCAAGGAAGTTGGCTCTGCCAAACCCTACCCATTTTGTCTCTCCACAACCCTCTATTACTCCTTGAAGCCTCACTTTGGGCAGAAGTCTTTCCAAGGAATCCTTTGTGCTCAAATCTAAGAGAGTTACCTGATTTTATAGTGATGTTGTAACACCCCAAGCGTCCACGGTACGTTTCCCTTCGAATAATGCGATAGCGTGTGTTGTACGCAACCTCGAGTTCTAACACACACCACAACTAATTAAACTAGCCGTTGGGGATAGTAATACCTACTTTTTGAAATCATATATATTTTATATTTCAAAATGGACTTCATTTTTGGATTCGGAATATTGAAATTAGCCTAGGCTGAAATTTTGGTACTTTTCGGATAACTTTTATATTTTGATGAATAGTGAAAATTAATAAATTTTAATTAAAAACAACTTTTTTAATCAAAATAATTAATAGTGATAAATTTTGAATTTGAGTGGTTTTAAAGTATATTTAGAATATATTTTTACCATTTAATATAATGTTGATCATTGGGCATAATTTTACAATTAAACCGAACATAAACAAGTGTCAATCTTTTGATAGTTATTACCTCTTAAAAACACGCTTTTTGTTTTGACAGCGGGAATTAATTTTAAATTAATTTCTGCCACTTCTGTGTTTTGAATTTAGAAAAACGGATTCCATATTTGGAATCAGGATGTCCAAATTGTGTAAATAGGTAACTTTTATTTTTAGATATTTTGAATAATTACTGTGGTAAATATTTTATTTACCATGGTTAAGGGTAAATCCGGTAAATCAGGGTTAAAAACTAATATTATAATAATACCAAATTACCCTAAAACGTGTCCTAAACTTATTGGTGGACACATACCCGACCAGGAGCATACTTGGGTCAATTTGGGGACCCCTTGGAGCCACTTGTATGTGGTAGGGACACTTTATATTAATAAAGTTAAAATAAAAATAAAAATGGCATAAGCTTACATCTTTTATAAGAACAATTTTTACATAGGGTTATACAAGTTGGATTTTCGATTATAAATATTAATTAGAAAGATAACAATATTTCCTACATAAGGATATTTTATTTATAATTTTTAGACATAAAATAATTTAAATTATTAATGACACAATAATGATGCAATGTTTACCTCATTAATAAATCATTTAAATAAATAAGATTATAATGATTAAAATATTATCTAAAACCTGTCCAATTCTTATTGGTTGATGTTATTTAGAATATGAGTCATCTTATATTTGACCTCAATGATTTTTGGACCATTATAAACCGAATATAACTATATTATAAAGTAATACTTTCACTCTTTCCTAAAGAGCCCCTCTTCTCCCTTATAAAAGGAGACCACTTCTACTCATTCCTCACACCTCTCAAGCCACTTGGCTCATCCAAACTCTGCCAAACTAAGCTCCCCATATTCCTATCCTCATCCTTGAAGCTTCCCCTTAGGCAGAAATCATTTCAATAAGTCCTTTGGTTCCAACCAAAGTGAGTTACCTAAATTAAAGGTAACGATTTCTCTTAAATTATTTTCATTTATTTTGCTTCTCCAACCCCCAAACTCTTTTTATTTCCGTTCTTTTGTAACAACACCAGTATCCACAATATACTAGGATGTTTTCATAAGAAGGATTCAAACTACACATACACACAACTCCATCTAATGGATGATGAACATAATGTTTCTGTGGATGGCAAACTAACGCCTCACGAAACGATGATTGTTCAAATACATCTTACCGCCTCTCATGGTGGCCATTATGATGGCACTGTAATTAAATATGATATTAATGATATATATTTTATATATAAGCTTCTGTAATTCCATTTTATTTCATATCCTTATTCGTTTCATGTTGTATATACATACGATAATTTCATTTGAGGAAGTGCGGACTACCGCCCCCTTAAAATCATATGACTCGTTCATACCACACATGGAACCTATAAAGGATGGTGTTAATGAACTTAAGTAACATATATAAAATATTATATTATACTGGAATAATAATATACCTATTTATCATTTGGATTCAATTCTTTTAAAAATGAAAAATTAAATGGAAGTAGCGTTCGTGCGTACGTGCGGACTACCGTCTCCACGAACGCGATGAGATTCATTGTCCATCATATCCATTCAAGTATAATTATAATTTGATGATTTAAAAATAGTATCTAAGGACTTTATATCATTATGGATATGAATAATATACATCCCATTAAAAACGAATATGGCTCACATAACAAAGAATATAAAGTAAAATGAACCCGTTAACACCCGAAATGACGATAATTCTAAGATATTATTAACAAATCAATGTTAAAAGATCATATATGATATCATATTAATGTAAATGATTCTTGTATTATTCAATAACAATTATTTCACCATTATACAGGAGGTAAACCTACCATCGACCAAGGAAAAATTACAATGTAAGGGATTTTCTTATCTCACTTTCAATTCCGTGAGATTTCCATTGTTCACCACTTAATTATGGCATGTGGTGTACTTCCCATGATTGTATTCATTGTGTAATATAATTTAATTTATGGGTATTTACATCATCATGTTATGATACTTCTTTCATGGGTGTATGTTTCGTAAGTTACCTAATCGATAAGGGAATTTGAGATTTCAATTTCCACTCATTTGGCTTTACACATATTTCATTGATTATATTACTCCAAGATTATGTGTGGAATCGCTATTTATTTGATTATGCCTTAATTTCCACTCCCCTTTCCGTCGATATACTTTTGATACACATAATCACTCCATTGATAAATTCTCAAGTGATCGGTATGAACTTGATAAGAGTAATTTTAACTCAATCTCCATTTGTTGAGTTAAATATCCAATTCGTTGGTGTTGTTTCTACAAGAATATGTGTGAATATCCTTTGATTGTTTTACACTGAATATTCAATCATATTTAGTGTATTTAAATTTTTCACACATAATTATGTCGTTGATTTATCCTTAACCTAAGGATACGGCCTTTATGAGAGATTTCATCTCAATTTACATTGAACTGAGACTTATTTTTTGATATACACCAAATCACTTTTATGCGGTGTATATAATGTACTTGACATAGTATATCATGAATCCCTTTATTCTCATGATATTACAATGGTTTTATTACCTCAATTATTTTTATTCAAGTGTCTCTCTTTTGGTTAGAACCTCTAACCAAAATACCATTTTAAAATGTTTTAAAGACTTATTCTTCTATATCTTGCTCATTAATGTCCATGTTTTAAAAATGGTTTTAAGGATTTACTTATATGGACATTAAAGTTTTAAAATTAAAACTCCTTTTAAAAGTTTCAAAGTGGTATGGGACACTTTGATTCAAAAGTCTACTTTTAAATGGCTTCTTGACAAATAGTGTGACTTTTAAATGTTTTCAAGAAAAGGGGGATATTTCTCTCAAATAGTTTTGATGATTATTTTCATCTATGTCAACATCCTTCATTATTCATGATTGAGGTTAATGTGATACAATACAATCTTCCATATTGTATCAAATGAGTTATGTTTGACTGTGGATGCTCTATTTTTATACCATTCATGGTTTGTGGTAAAAGTATTGACATTTCGTATGCTAGTTTTAATACGAATGTTTATTTTATGCTTAAACCTATTCATATGAGGAATGCATTGGACTTAATAAGTGACGGGTGGAGCCCGCTATAGCTCCTCGATGCATCGGTAGGTCTCATGAGACAAACTAGTGTCTTGGCACAAGGCCTTGACAAAATCTTATTTGTAGTCTTGGCACGAGGCCTTGGCTATGTGGTTATGATAGTCTGGCATTATGCATTCCAACATTATGAAAGTGGTTATTGATTTTTGCATCTGATTATTCGATTAGTAGAATATCCATGTGAATAAGTAAATGGAATTATTTCATTTTATTTATGCCATACCATGTAGAAAGTTCATGTTTAAAAGGCTTTTGTTTTAGTTATACATTGCCTTAAATGTTTATTCTTATTGATGAAAATTTCCGCTATATTGTTATCCTTACTGGGCATTTGAGCTCACCCCTTTTCTATGTTTTATTTTTCCCAGGAAGTGAAGATGTAAGTTATGAATGACCTGCAGGGATATTATGAGGGGATTATAGTGTGGACTGTGGAAACATTATGTTGTTGTAGTAGTTTTTCATTTTATGATGTAATGTAAAACTTATGAATATATCTAGTGTTTCCAAGGCTACTAAACCAATCGGTCTTTCGAGATTTGATCTTTCTTGTGATCATGCCAATTTTACGAAGTAATGCACCGACTCTGGGTAACTGGGGTCGGGGCGTTACAGTTGGTATCAGAGGAAGTTTAGTACAAACCTTGGAAGCTAGATTTAGATAAACTCTGATTAGAGCACGTAAACCTAAGATGAACTTTGAGGATTAGTATAGAAGAACTTCCTAGAATTTTGGTATTGTAGATATTTTGTGAGTTTTCCGAGCAATACATCCCTGTCTGGATACGAGCAGGTAGAGGCGGCTCTGGCACAGATGTACCTAGGGGTAAAACCCGAAAACACCTCTTTAAGCTAGACTCGAACGGGAACCGGTGCACGACAACGGGCCTTGCTGCACTCTTGGTTACGACACTCCCGGGGGATATGCTTTGGTAAATTCACAAGATTAGTATAAACCATTATTAAGGGAATACAAAAAAAAATGCCCCTAAGAATATATGTCGGAAAATAGATAGTGGATAACCTAGATTTTAACATAGGGTACCCCAAGTTAGGATATATTGTTCAATTACAAGATTATCCTATTATGTCTATTTTTTTTACATTGTTATTAGATAAGTTTTCAAAAAAACCCTAATTGTATTTTCTTTTGTTAGTGGAAACATGGAGGGAGAAAGATCACGAACAACTCTTCTCTCTCTTCCTGAAGAACTACTTACAATTATTATCCAGAAGTCATGCGCAGACGATGTTTAAACTTTTTCAAATGTCCAAGTTACATGCAAACAACTTTATGAGACATCCAATACCTCTAGCATTGCACGATTCTTTCAAGGATCAAGTACCGACTATGGGATAATGTTGCGCTCTCAACTTTCTTACCACGCTAAGCGTGGGAAGTACCATCAGGGTCTTTTCAAATTATTCACTTTATCTCAAAATTACGATGCACTAAATGATTTTCTAGATGCTGCAGAAGAGGGAGACCTTCGAGCAGCCTATATGTATCAAATTATATATTTATGTCTTTTGGGATATACGAAAACTGATTTACCAAATCCTTATTTTGAAATATTTGAAGATGAATCAGTGAGAATTTTTCTAAAAAAACATGTTAAAGACGATGTCTCAAAATTATATATAAGAAATACCTATTTTTTTATGATGCATCGATGCTTCCATCGATATAATCCAAAATGGATGAGGATTTTTTGGGTAAAGGAAGTAGATGATTTTGAAAAATTCCTGAGGTACCATTGTGACACATGAACGCATTCTACCAAATGTCAAATCCGCCTAGTCTCTCCAGAGTTCATGTTGTGATCCACATACCTCTAGTGGCAAAATACATGCCTGACCCAATGCATGTACTCACCTATGAAGAATTATAACTGGAACTCGATCTATCTTATTGTGAAGAGCCTATCAGAATTCTTCATACCAAAGATCAAGTGTTGAGAAACTGGATGACTTGTCTGGTAAAAGATCTATGGAGAAATCATAAGATGGAAGAGGCAGTGTGGGAACCCGAGGAACATATGATGAAGAACCTATGTGGAAATAAATGGATGGTGAAATGTTTAAAAGTGTTAGTGCTCTTTATTGATGGGATTACTTTGGAATAATTTTCTCTTGTATGTGTAAACCTGCAATTTATCATGTGAAAATGATATCTGAGGAAGAATTATCTTTTCTGTTGCGAATATAGTTATAAATAACCATTTGGTCTTATATGATCATTGTGTTTGAGGAAATTATAAGTTATTATAATTTGGGATGAAAATGCAAGGTATGATATAATATTTGTGGTTAAATTATGTTATTTTGAGGAATTTATCTCATTTTGGTAATATTATAAATATATTTTTTGAAAAAGGACAACACGTAGACCGTGTGACAACCCGTCGCGTCGGACAAAGTTGTGGGAATCGAACCCACAACCAAAGTGCGATTGGGATTTATCACCTACCACTAGACTACGTGAAGTCCCTGGTTAGTGTGACTAATTTTTTTTTTGTAAAATGATTTTATTGATCAATAATAAGATGATTTGGGTTCTTATGTCTTATCAAATGAATACCCTTGGTATAGGAAAATGATTTGGTGATTAAGTGATAAATGTTATTTTGGAAGATGTTCGCTTTGTTGGGAACACTATATGCCCAAGGAAAATAGAATACAATGGGGTTTCATTTGTAGAGTAATGGTGTATTTTTATCTACGTTTTTATTGCTGATTTATAGTGATTTGGGTTATTTATGGAAATGATTAACCTATAACAGAGAATATGTGATGATGTTAATTACTTTTAAGTATGTGACTTTAAGAGTATTTGATGTCATTTGGAGATACAATGTAACATGGGAGACTACATAATCAAATTCTTATATGATTTGGGTTTCAATATTAGTTTGGATTATATTAAAGGATTTTAAGGACAATTGGTTATTGAATGGTATCTATTTAAATTTGGGGTATTGTTGGTTTAATTTTAGAAATTAAGATTAGTGCATATTTATCTCAATGAATATCCTTTTGGGGGATCATTAGATCATTCACTTACCATTTTGGTTTTGATTAATCTTCAAAGACAATGTAAATATATGGTTTATCCTGTATGGATCATTTGATTCTATAGAAGTTTATTCTAGCTCTTCCAGTGTGACCAAGTCTTCTTGAATACTCATCGTTTAAAAAAAAAATTGATTTAGTGGCGGAAATTTATTAAAGAGTGAAAATTTACTTAAAATGTAAGTATATCTCATAATGTTCTTAGTCAATATCATAAATGAATTCCTCTTCCTTATGTAATGTAACTTTAAAAAAAATGTTGTCCGTTTACTTTCCTACTAGGAGACTAATGGTCGTTTGTCCCAACACAAGTTTGTGGTTTTCTCATTGTTAACTTTCTCCTGATCATGATTTATATCCCTCTCCATCAGAACTTGACACTTAGTTTATCATCCATATCCATGTTTTCTTACATGGAATCCTAGTATGGGTTATCTTGGATGACCCTTATACCTCTCTTTCTTTCTTTTAAAGTGATAGTTTTATTGGCTCTTTTTCCGATGTGGGACTTTCCATTATATTCCCAAGCAAAATTTTAAAAATTGCGAGGACGCAATTTATTGAAGGAGGGGAGAATGTAACACCCCAAGCTTCCACGGTACGTTTCCCTTCGAATAATGCGATAGCGTGTGTTGTACGCAACCTCGAGTTCTAACACACACCACAACTAATTAAACTAGCCGTTGTGGATAGTAATACCTACTTTTTGAAATCATATATATTTTATATTTCAAAATGGACTTCATTTTTGGATTCGGAATATTGAAATTAGCCTAGGCTGAAATTTTGGTACTTTTCGGATAACTTTTATATTTTGATGAATAGTGAAAATTACTAAATTTTAATTAAAAACAACTTTTTTAATCAAAATAATTAATAGTGATAAATTGTGAATTTGAGTGGTTTTAAAGTATATTTAGAATATATTTTTACCATTTAATATAATGTTGATCATTGGGCATAATTTTACAATTAAACCGAACATAAACAAGTGTCAATCTTTTGATAGTTATTACCTCTTAAAAACACGCTTTTTGTTTTGACAGCGGGAATTAATTTTAAATTAATTTCTGCCACTTCTGTGTTTTGAATTTAGAAAAATGGATTCCATATTTGGAATCAGGATGTCCAAATTGTGTAAATAGGTAACTTTTATTTTTAGATATTTTGAATAATTACTGTGGTAAATATTTTATTTACCATGGTTAAGGGTAAATCCGGTAAATAAGGGTTAAAAACTAATATTATAATAATACAAAATTACCCTAAAACGTGTCCTAAACTTATTGGTGGACACATACCCGACCAGGAGCATCCTTGGGTCAATTTGGGGACCCCTTGGAGCCACTTGTATGTGGTAGGGACACTTTATATTAATAAAGTTAAAATAAAAATAAAAATGGCATAAGCTTACATCTTTTAGAAGAACAATTTTTACATAGGGTTATACATGTTGGATTTTCGATTATAAATATTCATTAGAAAGATAAAAAGATTTCCTACATAAGGATATTTTATTTATAATTTTTAGACATAAAATAATTTAAATTATTAATGACACAATAATGATGCAATGTTTACCTCATTAATAAATCATTTAAATAAATAAGATTATAATGATTAAAATATTATCTAAAACCTGTCCAATTCTTATTGGTTGATGTTATTTAGAATATGAGGCATCTTATCTTTGACCTCAATGATTTTTGGACCATTATAAACCGAATATAACTATATTATAAAGTAATACTTTCACTCTTTCCTAAAGAGCCCCTCTTCTCCCTTATAAAAGGAGACCACTTCTACTCATTCCTCACACCTCTCAAGCCACTTGGCTCGTCCAAACTCTGCCAAACTAAGCTCCCCACATCCCTATCCTCATCCTTGAAGCTTACCCTTAGGCAGAAATAATTTCAAGAAGTCCTTTGGTTCCAACCAAAGCGAGTTACCTAAATTAAAGGTAACGATTTCTCTTAAATTATATTCATTTATTTTCCTTCTCCAACCCCCAAACTCTTTTTATTTCCTTTCTTTTGTAACAACACCAGTATCCACAATATACTAGGATGTTGTTATAAGAAGTATTCAAACTACACATACACACAACTCCATCTAATGGATGATGAACATAATGTTTCTGTGGATGGCAAACTAACGCCTCACGAAACGATGACTGTTCAAATACATCTTACCGCCTCTCATGGTGGCCATTATGATGGCACTATAATTAAATATGATATTAATGATATATATTTTATATATAAGCTTCTTTAATTCCATTTTATTTCATATCCTTATTCGTTTCATGTTGTATATACATACGATAATTTCATTTGAGGAAGTGCGGACTACCGCCCCCTTAAAATGATATGACTCGTTCATACCACACATGGAACGTATAAAGGATGGTGTTAATGAACTTAAGTAACATATATAAAATATTATATTATACTGGAATAATAATATACCTATGTATCATTTGGATTCAATTCTTTTAAAAATGAAAAATTAAATGGAAGTAGCGTTCGTGCGTACGTGCGGACTACCGTCTCCACGAACGCGATGAGATTCATTGTCCATCATATCCATTTAAGTATAATTATAATTTGATGATTTAAAAATAGTATCTAAGGACTTTATATTATTCTGGATATGAATAATATACATCCCATTAATAACGAATATGGCTCACATAACAAAGAATATAAAGTAAAATGAACCCGTTAACACCCGAAATGACGATAATTCTAAGATATTATTAACAAATCAATGTTAAAAGATCATATATGATATCATATTAATGTAAATGATTCTTGTATTATTCAATAACAATTATTTCACCATTATACAGGAGGTAAACCTACCATCGACCAAGGAAAAATTACAAAGTAAGGGATTTTCTTATCTCACTTTCAATTCCGTGAGATTTCCATTGTTCACCACTTAATTATTGCATGTGGTGTACTGCCCATGATTGTATTCATTGTGTAATATAATTTAATTTATGGGTATTTACATCATCATGTTATGATACTTCTTTCATGGGTGTATGTTTCGTAAGTTACCTAATCGATAAGGGAATTTGAGATTTCAATTTCCACTCATTTGGATTTACACATATTTCATTGATTATATTACTCCAAGATTATGTGTGGAATCGCTATTCATTTGATTATGCCTTAATTTCCACTCCCCTTTCTGTGGATATACTTTTGATACACATAATCACTCCATTGATAAATTCTCAAGTGATCGGTATGAACTTGATAAGAGTAATTTTAACTCAATCTCCATTTGTTGAGTTAAATATCCAATTCGTTGGTGTTGTTTCTACAAGAATATGTGTGAATATCCTTTGATTGTTTTACACTGAATATTCAATCATATTTAGTGTATTTATATTTTTCACACATAATTATGTCGTTGATTTATCCTTAACCTAAGGATACGGCCTTTATGAGAGATTTCATCTCAATTTACATTGAACTAAGACTTCTTTGTTGATATACACCAAATCACTTTAATGCGGTGTATATAATGTACTTGACATAGTATATCATGAATCCCTTTAATCTCATGATATTACAAAGTTTTTATTACCTCAATTATTTGTATTCAAGTGTCTCTCTTTTGGTTAGAACCTCTAACCAAAATACCATTTTAAAATGTTTTAAAGACTTATTCTTCTATATCTTGCTCATTAATGTCCATGTTTTAAAAATGGTTTTAAGGATTTATTTATATGGACATTAAAGTTTTAAAATTAAAACTCCTTTTAAAAGTTTCAAAGTGGTATGGGACACTTTGATTCAAAAGTCTACTTTTAAATGGCTTCTTGACAAATAGTGTGACTTTTAAATGTTTTCAAGAAACGAGGGATATTTCTCTCAAATAGTTTTGATGATTATTTTCATCTATGTCAAAATCCTTCATTATTCATGATTGAGGTTAATGTGATACAATACAATCTTCCATATTGTATCAAATGAGTTATGTTTGACTGTGGATGTTCTATTTTTATACCATTCATGGTTTGTGGTAAAAGTATTGACATTTCGTATGCTAGTTTTAATACGAATGTTTATTTTATGCTTAAACCTATTCATATGAGGAATGCATTGGACTTAATAAGTGACGGGTGGAGCCCGCTATAGCTCCTCGATGCATCGGTAGGTCTCATGAGACAAACTAGTGTCTTGGCACAAGGCCTGGACAAAATCTTATTTGTAGTCTTGGCACGAGGCCTTGGCTATGTTGTTATGATAGTCTGGCATTATGCATTCCAACATTATGAAAGTGGTTATTGATTTTTTCATGTGATTATTCGATTAGTAGAATATCCATGTGAATAAGTAAATGGCATTATTTCATTTTATTTATGCCATACCATGTAGAAAGTTCATGTTTAAAAGGCTTTTGTTTTAGTTATACATTGCCTTAAATGTTTATTCTTATTGATGAAAATTTCCGCTATATTGTTATCCTTACTGGGCATTTGAGCTCACCCCTTTTCTATGTTTTATTTTTCCCAGGAACTGAAGATGTAAGTTATGAATGACCTGCAGGGATATTATGAGGGGATTATAGTGTGTACTGTGGAAACATTATGTTGTTGTAGTAGTTTTCATTTTATGATGTAATGTAAAACTTATGAATATATCTAGTGTTTCCAAGGCTACTAAACCAATCGGTCTTTCGAGATTTGATCTTTCTTGTGATCATGCCAATGTTACGAAGTAATGCACCGACTCTGGGTAACTGGGGTCGGGGCGTTACAGATGTCGTCACTTGTGTTCTTTTGTTTTATTTTTCTTCTCCTACCCACTAAACTCTTTTTATTGATTTCCTTTTTAAGAACTCCAGTATCTTCCATATAATAGGATGTTGTTATAAGAATACTTCGAGCTACACTTAGACACATCTACATCTAATGGTTAACGAACATACTGTTTCCGTGGATGACGACTTTCTGCCTCCCGAAACGATGATTGTTCAAAATTATTTTAAACACATTTAATGGTGGCCATTAAGATGTCACTCTATTTATATATGACATATATAATGTTTATGTTTTCCTTAGGCTTATTTATTTTTCATTTGTGGTATACCTTTATGGTTTCCATTGTGGGTAAATACGATAATTTCGTTTTAGGATGTGCGGACTACCGCCCCCTCAAAGTGATGTGATTCGTTAATGCCATATGTGGGACATATAAAGGATGGATTTAAAGTTATTATATATGATGTTATACTGGAATAATAATATACCACTATATCATTATTATTTCTTTCCATTAATGTATGAGATAGAAATGAAAGTAGCGTTCATGCGTACGTACGGCTTACCGTCTCCAAGAACGGTGCATTTCATTTCTTATCTCCAAATGTAATGTACTATTATAAGTACATATATATAATGGATATATATGATGTATGTTACATCTAAATGATTAATATAATTCTGGAATTAAAATACACCTACCTCCCATTTAGTTTTAATTCCATTAATATGACATAGAAATGAAAGTAGCGTTCATGCATACGTAAGGCTTACCGTCTCCATGAACGGTGCATTTAATTTCATGCCTCTAAATGATTATGCGATATTATAAATACATGTATATTCTAGATATATATAATATATATGATATCCAAATCAGGAATGTCATTCTGGATATAAATAACCTTTGACCACATGAACAACATGTAATTGTAAGAAGTCCACTTTCGACTTAAGAACCAAATATCGAAAAAAAAACATTATTAAATTAAATGATTACATAATATTTATAACATGGAAATAAGTGATATTAAAGGAATAATGAACTTGAAAAAGGTTCTTAAGAAGATAGAAATTAACTCAAGTTTATTATTCAGGACGTTAAAGAATGATCAAGTCAAGTCGGACCCGAGGTAAGGAAACTTCTTAACCCAATTTCTGTTCATTGGGTTAATCTCCAAATTTCAAATTATGTCATGATATTATTATGTCCTATCCTTTATTTGTACTTTATTTATGTGTACTTATAGTGAATACACATAATAGATCTATTTTATTTTAAAAATGATCTTTGTATGGGACTTTGTCACAATCTCCTTTCATTGAGGCATATTTCATTTTATACACAACTATCTTTTATACAGTGTATAAACCCCTTTGACTTTTACTTTTATATAAAAGGAATCTTTTTCTACCAAGCGTTTTACTAAACGAAAAAAATTATTGTTTCTTTTAACGTACACGGTGACAATGACCTTTTCCGCCACCGCGAGTATTATTTTGTCTTTGGCTTCCTCAACAAGCCGTAATGTTTTTAAAATGAAATAAATACCATATACTCTTTTATGTATTTTGGTATTGAAAATTGTTTTTATAATGGATTTTTTATGTCAATTTATTTAAGTGGTATATCGTGATCAATGTATGGAAATGTTTTCTTTCCATTATATTTGTTTTATGTCTTATGATTTTATAATGGTACTTGGACATTTGATGGGTGGTTACGTGATAAACCATAGGACGAGTGGTGCCGTGAATACCAGGATGAGTGGTTACGTTATAACCTCCAATGCATTGGGTATGGAAGTCGGTCGTATGGCTATTCCATTATGTATGTGTGGAAGTCGACCGTATGGTTATTCCATTTAAGTATGTTTATGTCCCATGTTACCTTTATATGTTATGTGTTCTTTATATGGGTTTTATGGTAATACTTTGGTTACAAAGGGTAAGTAATGATATTTTATTCAGTGAAGAGTTTTTACTACTTCATGAAGGTGAAGGTATTACTTTGATAAAGTATACATGGTTTACTTGTTGTTTTGATAAAATAATAGTTTTCATTCTTTGTGTATACCTTACTGAGCTTTTTATGCTCACCCCAAGTTTTTTGAAATGTTTTTCACAGGACTTATTGTGGAATAGGTTCAAGGATGGGATCAAGGGAAAGTCATGCTATATAAAACATGGAACTAGACATGTTTCTTTTTAAGAGTTTTTTTTCTATGAAAACTTAGTAGAAGTGTCTACTTTGTAAATCTTTTGAGATGTAATAGTTATGTTCTAATTCTCAAAAACTCTAAACCTGAAAATATCCTCGATGTGAATTATTCATTTAATTAAATATTAAGTAAGGTTTAAGGTCGAGGCCTTATAGATGGTATCAAAGGTCGGTTTAGACAACTTTAGGAGTTAGAAAAGTGTAAAATTATAAATTAATTTATGGTATGATTGAAATAACATAGCATTTAAAGATTACCATGTTGCTTCTCCTAAGATATTTTTGTGTTAAGAATGGTTTTTCGTAGAAGAAATAGATCAGATTTTCTAGGAAGGCATACAGAGGGAAATGACCTTTCAAATCAGTATCCTGAGATAGTCAGAATCAGAATTGAGCAGTTTACTGTAGGGATGGCTAAGTTGAATCAGGTGATAAATGGTGGTTGTGTTATTGATGATATCTTGGTGTTTTCTAAAATTAAAGAGGAGCATGAAAGTCATTTAAGGGTTATCATGAAAACCTTAAAAGAAAAGAAACTGTATGGAAAATTCAGCAAGTGTGAGTTCTGGTTACAACAAATTTCTTTCCTTGGTCACATTATTTCAAAAAATGGAATAACTGTTGATCCTGCAAAACCAAATGTTGTTGAAGAATGGACAAGACCCCCAAATGTAACTGAGATCTGTAGTTTCCTTGGTTTGGCAGGTTACAACCGAAGGTTTGTTGAAAATGTTTCACGGTTATCTAGACAAATGACAAAGCTAACTCGGAAGGGTGTTATGTTTATCTGGAAAATGGAATGTGACGATTGTTTTCAAGAACTGAAAAGAAGTCTGGTGAATGCTCCAGTTTTTGCACTTCCTTCTAGGAATGGTGAGTTTGTTATATACAGTGATGCTTCGTTGAAGGGACTTGTCTGTGTCCTTATGCAGAATGATCAGGTAATTTCTTATGCTTCACGTCAGTTGAAAACTCATGAGGTAAATTACCGTACACATGATTTGTAATTAGCTGATGTTGTTTTTGCTTTAAAAATTTTGAGGCATCATTTGTATGGATTAAAGTGTGAAATATATACTGATCACAAAAGTTTAAAGTATATATTTACTCAGAAAGAATTGAACATGAGACAGAGGAGATGGCTAGAATTAATCAAGGATTACGATTGAACAATTCACTACCATCCAGGAAAAGCAAATAAAGTGGCCGATGCTTTGAGTCGAAAAAGTAATGCTTCATTAACCATGCTACATTTGGAACGAGATCCTTTGGTTTTTGATTTGATGAACTTTGGCATAGAAGTTGTTGGTGCATGAAGTTCTTCTATTTTGTTTCAGCTATCAGTGAGATCATCCCTATCAGACAGAATTAAGCAAGCACAGAGGGAAGACAGTGAGTTGCAGAAAAAGGTAGAGATGGTTCAGAAGGGTAAGTTGCCTAAATTCAACATTGATAATGATTGTGTTTTGAGGTTTGGGAAGAGATCATGTTTCCCTAGTGATTCACAGTTGAAGAATGAGTTGTTATGTGAGGCTCATAGTTCCCCATTTTTAGTTCATCCTGGCAGTACTAAGATGTACAGAGATCTGCGGGAGTATTACTGGTGGGATGGAATGAAAAGAGACATTGCTGATTTTACTATGAAGTGTTTGACTTGGCAACAGGTTAAAGCAGAGAAGCAGTTATTGAAAGGGATGCTTCAGCCTTTACCAGTGCTAGAGTGGAAATGGGAAAATATATCCACGGACTCTGTTGTGGGATTACCGAGGACATCTCGAGGTAATAATGCAATCTGTGTTATAGTTGATCGCTTGACTAAATCTACTCATTTCCTTGATATACGAGATACTTTTTCACTAGATCAACTTTCCCGTTTGTATCTTAAAGCGATAGTCAGGTTACCTGGAGTTCCTCTCTCCATTGTGTCCAATCGTGATCCCAGGTTTACTTTTAACTTTTGGAAAGGCTTTCAGAATTCGTTGGGTACTAAATTAAATTTTAGTACATCTTTTAATCCTCAATCAGATGGGCAGTCAGAACGAACAATTCAGACCTTGGAGGATATGCTACGAGCTTGTTCTATGGATTATCAGGGAAGTTGGGACCAACATCTTTCTTTGGTTGAGTTTTCTTATAATAATAGTTTCCATTCCAGTATACAGATGGAACCATTTGAGGCATTATATTGGAAGCAGTGTCGAACTCCAGCATTTTGGGATGAAGTGGGTGAAAGGAAGCTGATGGGACCAGAATTGTTAGAAGATTTGGCAGAAAAAGTTCAGCTGATACAGAAACACATGAGAACAGCTCAAAGCAGGAAGAAGATTTATGCCGACAACAGGAGGAAGGATCTATATTTTGAGGTAGGTGATCATGTTTTTCTCAAAGTGTCCCATGGAAAATTGTGATGCGATTTGGTAAGAAAGGAAATCTGAGTCCAAGGTTTATTAGACCATATGAAATTCTGGAGAGAGTTGGATCAGTTGCATACCAGGTGGCTTTACCTCCGAGTTTATCTCAGGTACACAATGTTTTTCATGTTTCGATGCTAAGAAAGTACATGCCAGATCCATCTCATGTTTTGAGTCCAGAGGTAGTTCAGCTGGAGGAGAACCTATCTTAGGAAGAACAACCAGTCCAGATTCTTGACCGAAGAGAGAAAGTGTTGCGAAATAAGGTAATTCACCAGGTAATGGTTTTGTGGAAAAACTATATGGTTGAAGAGGCAACATGGGAATCTGAAAATTCTATGAGGGATAAATACCCCCACTTATTTTGATAAGTGAATAAAATTGCGAGGACGCAATTCCCAAAGGGGGGAAGGATGTAACATCCCAGGTAAATAATGAATAAAACATTTTCATATTTATTAATATTTACGAATTAAATATTAATTTTACTTTAAAGGGTTTGCTATGTTCGATAGAGTACCCGATACGCAACAAAGAGTTTCTTTGAAATCTTACATTGCACACTAGTAATAAAATAATATTATTTTAAATGGTAGTTAACGCATAACCGTTGTATTGGAGGGAATGGATAGAAATAACTAAAATATGATTATATACGTTTTTTTAAATGTTTTTACTTTTATCTAATAAAAGATAATGGCTTAAAATACAGAAAGAATTCAATTTTAGGCGTATATGCCCTAGTTTTCACTAAAGGTTCACTTATCACCTTTTGATGGAGAACTGTCATTAAATATAGTTTTGTTCACTCTTATACATTCTATTAGACCAAATAAAACACTTCTTTAAAATCAGGACATCAAAATTTACTTTGTATAAATTTTTCGTATTTTTCCGATAATGTTCATTTTTTTAATGAATAGTGTAAAATGTTGTATTTTAATTGAAATCATATTTTTAATCTAATTTATTTATATGATTAGATTATATTTTTAATTGGTTTTAATGTGAAATTAGAATATATTTTTACCTTTAAATCCAATAGTGGTCATTGGAATTAATTTCACTTTGAAATCGGACTTAAACTAGTGTCACTCTTTTGATACTTATTGTTTCATAAAAACTCGCTATTTGCTCAGACAACAGGAATTAATTATTAAATTAATTAATACAACTTATATGTTTTGAATTTTTTTAAATAGACGTCATTTTTGAATTCAGAATATCAAATATAGCTTAGGGTGAAGTTTTGTTATTTTTCTGAAAAACTTCAATTTTTGATGAATAGTGAAACCACTAAGTGGTAGTTAAAGAAACTGATTTTTCATTTAAATGAAACTTTTCCACTTCTATGATTTTATTTTAAAAAATCCGACATACATGGTTGTCATTAAGATGTAAAATGTGGTTCAATGACATTAAAATAATATTTTTGTGAATAGTAACTTTTAAGTTCTTAATCGTGATTAGAGGTAATTAGTGTAGTTTAAGGTAAAAATAATGTTTTAATAATATGAGATGAGATTGAAACATGTCCTACCCTCTTTGGATGTGTCATGTATGACCATGAAAATCCATGGGTCAACTTGGGGACCCCATGGAGCCACTTTGTTTGGGAAATGACATAAATAACTTTTTATTAAATGTTAAAGTAAAAATGACACAAACATGAGATGTTTTACTAAAAAACTTTTTACATGGGGTTATACAAATAATATTTTTGACTATAAATATTAATTAGAAATGGAAAAATGCTTCCAACATCATAGAACTTTTTTATAAATTTTATAAATTAAATGTATTAAATTATTTATGACATCATGATGATGCAGCGATTACCTCATTAATAATGGATTTAAATAAAATGAAATGATAATGTAAAATCTATGACCTAAACATGTACAAAACCTATTGGATGGGTATATTTCTAACCCTTATCTCCTTATCCTTGAATTATATCAATGTGGGACCTCTTAAATCCGAATATCATTTTAAAATAAAGTGACTTTTCTTTACTTTCCAAGAGTGCCCCTCCTCTCCTCTTATAAAAGGCCCCCACCTCTACCTCTTTACCCACACTTACAAATCCATTAGATCGGCCAAACCCTGCCCATTTTGTCTCTCCACATCCCTCTATTACTCCTTGAAGCCTCACTTTGGGCAGAAGTCTTCCCAAGGAAGCCTTTGAGCTCAAATCTAAGAGAGGTACCTGATTTTAAGGTGATGTCTTCACTTGTGTTCTTTTGTTTTATTTTGCTTCTCCAACCCCATGAACTCTTTTTATTCATTTATTTTGTAACAACTAAAGTATCTTCAATATACTAGGATGTTTTTATAAGAAGATTTCTAGCTACACTTACACACATCTACATCTAATGGTTAAAGAACATACTGTTTCCGTGGATGGAGAATTTCTGCCTCCCGAAACGATGATTGTTCAACATTCTTTTAAACACCTTTAATGGGGTCCATTAAGATGTAACTATATTAATATATGATATATATAATGTTTATGTTTTCCTTATGCTTCTTTATTTTTCATTTATGGTATACCTTTATGGTTTCCATTGTGGGTAAACACGATAATTTCATTTTAGGATGTGCGGAATACCGCCCCCTCAAAATGATGTGATTCGTTAATGCCATATGTAGGATGTATAAAGGATGGATTTAAAGTTATTATATATGATTTTATACTGGAATAATAATATACCTCTATATCATTATTATTTCTTTCTATTAATGTATGAGATATAAATGAAAGTAGCGTTCATGCGTACGTACGACTTACCCTCTCCATCAACGGGGCATTTCATTTCTTAACCCCAAATGTAATGTAATATTATAAGTACATATATATAATGGATATATATGATTTATGTTACATCTAAATGATTAATATATTTCTGTAATTAAAATATACATACCTCCCATTTAGTTTTAATTCCATTAATATGACATAGAAATGAAAGTAGCGTTCATGCGTACGTACGGCTTACTGTCTCCATGAACGGTGCATTTCATTTCTTACCTCTAAATGATTATGTGATATTATAAATACATGTATATTCTAGATATATATTATATATATGATATCCAAATCAGGAATGTAATTCTGGATATAAATAACCTTTGTCCACACAAATAACATGTAATTGTAAGAAGTCCACTTTCGACTTAAGAACCAAATATTGACAGAACAAACATTATTAACATAAATGATTACATAATGTTTATAACATGGAAATAAGTGATATTAAAGGAATAATGAACTTGAAAAAGGTTCTTAATCAAATAGAAATTAACTAAAGTTTATTATTCAGGATGTTAAAGAACGATCGAATCATGTTGGACCCGAGGTAAGGGAACTTCTTAACCCAATTTCCGTTCTTTGGGTTAATCTCCTAAATTCAAATTATGTCATGATATTATTATTTCCTATCCCGTATTTGTACTTTATTTATGTGTACTTATAGTGAATACACATAATAGAACTATTTTATTTTAAAAATGATCTTTGAATGGGACTTCATCTCAATCTCCTTTCATTGAGGCATATTTCGTTTTATATACAACTATCTATTATACGGTGTATAAACCCCTTTGACTTTTACTTTTATACAAAAGGAATCTTTTTCTACGAAGCATTTTACTAAACGATAAAAAGGATTGTTTCTTTTAACGTACGCGATGACAACGACCTTTTCTACCGCCGCGAGTATTATTTTGTCTTTGGCTTCCTCAACAAGCCATAATGATTTTAAAATGAAATAAATACCATATACTCTTTTATGTATTTTGGTATTGAAAATTGTATTTAAAATGGATTTGTCATGTCAATATATTTAAGTGGTATATTGTGATCAAAGTGTGGAAATGTTTTCATTCCATTATATTTGTTTTATGTCTTATGATTTTATAATGGTACTTGGACATTTGAAGGGTGGTTACGTGATAAACCATATGACGGGTGGTGCTGTGAATACCAGGACGGGTGGTTATGTTATAACCTCCAATTCATTTGGTATGGAAGTCGGTTGTATGGCTATTCCATTAAGTATGTGTGGAAGTCGACCGTATGGTTATTCCATTTAAGTATGTTTATGTCTGAAGTTACCTTTATATGTTACGTGTTCTTTATATGGGTTTTATGTTAATCCTTTGGTTACAAAAGGGTAAGTAATGATATTTTATTCAGTGAAGAGTTTTTACTACTTCATGAAGGTGAAGGTATTACTTTGATAAAGTATACATGGTTTACTTGTTGTTTTGATAGAGTAACAGTTTTCATTATTTGTGTATCCCTTACTGAGATTTTTATGCTCACCCCATGTTTTTTGAAATGTTTTTCACAGGAATTATTGTGGAATAGGGTCAAGGATGGGATCAAGGGAAAGTCATGCTATATAAAACATGGAACTAGACATGTTTCTTTTTAAGAGTTTTTTTTCTGAGGAAACTTAGTAGAAGTGTCTACATTGTAAATCTTTTGATATGTAATAGTTATGTTCTAATTCTCTAAAACTCTAATCCTGAAAATATCCTCAATGTGAATTATTCATTTAATTCAATATTAAGTAAGGTTTAAGGCCGGAGCCTTATAATCAATGTTCCATGAATGGTAATGTTTCCTCCAAGAATTTTCAAAATCTGCTATTTCTTCTTTCAAAATGAAACATCTGCAGTTTAGATCAAATTGATAAAGACATCATGAATTTTATAAAAATATGTTATCATAAATATATAAATGTTGGGAATCTTTTGGAACCTGGTGTTTATAAAATAATATAATTGAGCTATACTCAAAGGTCTCAAAATTATCTATGATTCTTCCAAAGATAAAAAAATATAAAATTTTAAATATATAATTTTCACGATGGACACCAATTTCTTAAAATCCTTTATAATGGATGAGTTCTCGATATGCATTAGTTAGGGTGAAAATTAAAGAATATCGAGTAAAACCATCAATTCATAGTATAGTAGGAAAGCAGATAAAACAAGATTTATTTCATACAAACCATGTTACTCAAAATAAAAGGGGAATAATAAATATATTAGAAGCCTTTTAGAGTTGTTTTCATATTACCAGGATGCTGGTAATGGTTTTTAAGACACTTGAACAAGAATTTAAGATTATTCATGAAACCAAATCCACCTGAAATGAGAGAAGATGTGTTTGATATATTTCTCCTTCCATTTAGAGGATTCTCCTTAAATGAAAAAATTAAGAAGTAAGTGATTTTCGAAAAGGAAGTGCACATAATGTTTTTAATAAAAACATCATAATATCCAATGTAATCTATGTTTTCCCTCTAATAACAAGTGTAACTATTTGATATATTCACTATAGTTCTGGTAGAAAATAATGTTGTATATTTTTTTCTAAAATAACAGAAAATATACAAGCCATTATACAAATTAGGATCCTTTATAGTCTAGGATTTTGGGAAAAAGGAATACAAAATAAAAAATATGAGAGTTTTCATAATTGAAAATAAACAACTAAATTACCATCACTCACACAAACTCCTTAACAAATATAATGTCCTTAAAATTTTTAAAATATCATAAAAAACATTTTATAAAACAAAGGGTGAGCATAAAATTTCCTAGAATGGAGTTTAGAAACAGTGAAAAAACTTTTTTTAGACACTATAAAGAAACTCTTTTGAAAATCATTTCAAATATATAATAGATTTTTAAAATACACATTGCTTTGATTTTTTTTTCTAAACACAGTTTAAAAAAAATAATAACATTGAAAATAATTATTCTTTGAAAACATTATTTTGAAAACAATTATTCAATGTATAATATTGATTAAAATACTTATTATTTGAAAAAAAATCATATTGAAAAAACTTATTAAAAATATATTATATTTAAAAGTACTTAATAAAATAATAGATTTTGTTTTTAAAAAATAGTTTTCAAAATTAGAAAACAAAACCACGGGGCCACTTGGAGAATTGAAGGCCATCGAGGGCCTACCCATATTGAAGGGATAGGTTCACTTTCCAGATCTATATCATGTTTACAATTTCAAAGTGCCTAATTTTTATAAAACATTTTGAGCTTTCCTTATATATATATAATTTACTATTATTTTTAGCTTTTCAAAACATGATGATGAATATATATATATGTGTGTGTGTGTGTGTGTTTGTATATATATATGAAATTTTCAAGAATATATTTTATGAATGTACAAATTATGATAACGAATGAAATACGTATGTCTATAAACATCTCAGGCATAAAATAAAATCTTTGAAATCTATTTTTACTTAAAAAGAATATAAAATGACAAACTGTATCATCTTAAATTCAACTTTTAAGAAATAAATAACATTGTCATTTTGGATGTACTCTCTTAATTAAAAATTTAATGTTGAGAAATCTAATTTTTCACATAAAATATTGGTATGAAGGTATACATATTCCACATAGAATAATTACATAAGATAATGCTTTTAAAAATATTTAAAAAAAATTGATTATAAAATTAATCATTTAATTTTGAAACAAAATTATATATGACATGAAATTATAGTATGTAATATGAAAACGTTTTAATCTCTCATAACCATTATATAAAATATCTAATAAACTAGGATGATAGATAAATTTGTTTACATGAAATACTACTCATTCTAGTTATTCAATAATAGTTGAATGTGAATATATGTATATACCCACACAGAGAGACACATACACAAACACAAAAATATATAAATAAATATAATTAAAAGAAACATAATTAATCTTATGACTTTGAAAAATAATATTAATCCATTAGATAAATGCGGGTTTGAAAATAATATAAACATGAATGTATGAATCAAATATATATATACATATATATTCCCTACATAATTAGATAATTAATAAATATAAAAGTTTTAAAATATTATATATATATATATACACATAATACCTTATAAACTATAATACTTACATTCTATATCATTTATATAGAGCTAATTACCCTTATATAAAGAAATTAGACCTGTTTTATAAAAAAATACATACATATGATTTTTATAAAAAATTGAAGTCCTCTTACATGAATGGGTAAACTGAGGGGTTCAAACATCTACTTCTATTGAGTTGGGTGCTCAATCCATGAAAAATGAGAGGGAAAATGGAGGGGATTTTTGATAAGTCTTCTTATTCTAGTGATTAGGGGAGTTCCCTCAGTGAGTGGAGGAATATATTTATATAGGTATATGGGTCTGAACACCAGCTTGAATGCTTTGATTGATATTTCAAGTGAAAATTTCTGTTAAACAAAAACATATATGCATAATATTGATTTCAATGAAGTGTTTAAAACCATTATTTTCATGTATCTTTAACTCTATATCCCCAATTAGGATAATTATATCATTGAGAGGGGGAGGGTTAAATTAGGGATATTTCATGTTTCCTTAGAAATTGAAATAACCATTACCTCCCATTAATGATTTACATCCATACTGAAAAAAATTAGAACACACATCCAATGAAACAAAATGATTTTCAAGGTTTACTACTCAATAAGAATAACTATGTCCTTGGTATGGTTTGGAAATGATCCAACACCACACAATCCACTAGAAAAAAAATCCTTTTTTATGGAATACAAGGATTAATAATTTCTTTTTCAATCATGTATAATTGTGTAAAGAATTCCATAGTGAGTGTTATCTGTTTGGTAAAAATTATGTAATAAAATGTTTTTGTAAAAAAACATGTTATAATGCTTCTTTATCAACTTAAAAAAATATAAATTTTCCAAATTATCCACTTTCTTACCTATAGGCTCATAAGAAATCCTTAGACTTTGTAATAAAACTCAGTATGATTTCTAAGTCAAAATTTCTAGTTTGATTTTCCCAATCAAATTTCTCAAAACGGAAATATATCTCTCGAGAATACAATTGAGAAAAATCTAAACCCCTTATGCTTCAGTCTGAAATTCCCAATAGAACAATCCTTCCATATGATCTTATTCCTGCCAACTGAATGCGATAATCATTCCAAATATGATAAACAAATAAATATGATAATACTACCAAATATGATAACTGGATAAATACGATAATCCATCCAAATACTATAACTCGTTAAATACGATAATCCTACCAAATACAAGAACTAGATGAATACGATAATCAGTAGAATATGATATCAACTGAATACATTGTAATCTTGTATCTTATCATTTCTATTCAATCTGACACAAATTCATAAAGGAAAAAAAATCTAGAAACCACATCTTCTCTCTAGTATTTCTTTAGGGCTCCAACATCTCTTTACATATTATGAACAATACTTCAGTCAAAAAAGAAAAATACAGTTTTACCTTTTATAATCACCACAAATATGGTTTGGGTGTGATTCTTGAAAACTTTCCAGCTCAACCAAATTCCCCAAATTTTCATGTTTCCTTGAATTTCGGGTTCACCATAACTACATAAACATTTTTAAACTCTTCTCATTTCTTCTCTATCCTTAAAAAATATTCTAAAAACTTTAGATCTATTTTAGCTCTCTCCACAAATTCCCGTCCGATTCTAGTTTTCCATTCAAGTTATCTAAGAATTATTTTTTTAGTACGATACTATATATTAGCTACATATATGATGTAATATACACTATTATGATTTCCTGATATTTTTTATTCATTACGATGCTCTATACCAACTGATGAAAATAAATATATTCATATAACATTTAGTTCCCCCTTTGATAACACATCAAATAATATCTAATTATGGCTGTTCTTCTTCATTTCATTCATAGGTCCCAAAAATATCTTCCTCCAATGGTTATGATGGAATACCAAATCCAATGGACCGGTATCAACGGCATGAAAAACCGACTTCTCTTCAGAATATGAGACTAAATAATTTTCTACACAAACAATTCGGTCATTGATGAATACAATGGCGTACCATATACGAAGGATTATTATTCAATAAATTTTAATTTGACAACTTTAATCATTCAAAATATTTATCTTGTATCATGAATTCCTTGATGACATTTAATTCATTGAAGATTAGCTTTATCATCGTCTTACTTTTAATAGAATTTATTGTATCTTCCCATTCCTCTTGAAATATCATTCTTCCCTACTCAACCTGAATATGATTAATGTGACTATAATAAGGATGAATATTATTGTAAGAATCTTTTTCACTTCCCCTTTATTTAGTTACGCTTGCACCAGATTTTTTCAACTTACATTTCATTTATGAGAAATAAAATATCGGTAAAGAATTATAAAATTAATATTGTAGTCATGAATACCCTAATTGTTCCCCATTATGATCTCTTCTTCCTGTTCAGACTCGAGGATTGTTCAATGAACCTTTTTACACAGAAAAAAATCTTAATACGATACAAGTTATCAAATATTATGAGTGTTTTTTTAATATGACGGTCAGCCTGCTTTTCACCAGAAAAGTGAGGTGATTTCTTTTCTTCTTACACTTCATTGAAAAATGACAACAGCTGAATATGATCATACTTATTATCTTAGTCCTAACAATATTCCCCTGTTGATGTTTTCTATAAATCAAGATTCATAAATCACTCCCATTTGTATCCTTATACAATGGATTGCGTAATAATAATTCTAATCCTAGATGAGCTAAATCATTATAAGAAAAAATACTCATTGATAGAAAAACCATAATATCCAAAAGTAGTGATCATAAAACCTCTTAAAAATTTCATTAAAGAATTCATCCTGAATTTTATATACTTCATCAACTTCCTTTGAATATAAAAATTTTGTTTCCTACAATGACTCCAACAAACAGTTATAATTGTTTACAAATATACAATGCTGGATTCAAAGCATACCAACAACTCCCACAATTTACATGCTTCTTTAAGGATAGATTTATGAAACAATTTACCCCTTTGAAAACAATAAGAAAAGGTAATATGAGAGAGGGAAAATATAAACATACTCATGTTTGATTAAAATGAGTTTGAATGACCATGTCTAACCTCAATTTAGAAAACGATTCATTATGTATGTTTTTATGAAAATGTCAGCTAATTTTTTTTGATGTAGGAACATAATCTAGCTTCAATTCATTCATCCTCACATTCTCTATTATGAAATAATATTTTATATCAATATTAATTAAATTATTTTTTTTTCTAGATTCATTGTAATATTTATTTCACTTTTGTTATCACAACCCAGGAGCAAGGGTAACATTACTTCAAAAAGTAAATCTTCTAACTCAATATTCATCCACATAAGTTGGATAGTTTCTTGAGTAAAAAACATATTTAGATCAAAAAATAATGAGATTAAATGAATTACATTTCTTTAGATGAAATTTAACAAAAAATGTATCCATAAATAAAACTCCACCATATGTTGATCTTCTATCATCAACATATCATACCCAATCAACATTAGAAAACCCAAATAAATAAAAACATTCTAAGCTATCATAAATTATACCAGAATTATTTGTGCCTTTTCTGTATCTTAGAATTCATTTCCCAGGATGTAAATTTGATTTATTAGGATCAATCTTAAAACCATTCACATAAGTTTACAACATAAGAAGTGTCAGGTCTTGTAATAGTAAAATATAAAAAAATATTAATCATCTTTTGAAATTATTTTTGATCAACTTCCTTTACATCTCCATATTTTTAAAACTTTATTACCACTGAAATTGGATTGTAATGTGGATTTTATTAATCCAAGCTGAACTTATTAAGAATATCCTTAGCATATCGTTCCAGATAAAGAATGATTGGTTTCTTATTTTGTAAAATATGTAACCCATGAAATTATTTCATTTCCCCCATCCTACACATCTAAGACAAAAAATTTAATTTCTTCACCAAAACTTTTACAAGATATTACATAATTCCAAATAAAAATAATATAATAATCTTAAATATTACGATGAGGGAATATTCTTGACTTTATAGGATTTAATGATTTATATCAACTCTTTTATTCATAAAAATAATATTCCTTAAGAAAGTATCAAATTTGGAATACCATGCCCTAAAAGCTTGTTTCGTCCCATACAAGGATTTCTTTTATCTGAATATATAACTTTCATATTTTCCAACAACAAAGACACCATGATATTCAATGAAAACTTCCTCATCAAGACCCCCATTTAGGAATGCATAATTGAAATCCATTTGAAATATTTTGTAACGTTGTTGTGAAGCAATAGAAAGAAAAAATGTGATTTTTTATAATCATGGAGCTAATGAAAAGGCTTCATCAAAATAAACACCATCAATTTTTGAGTAACCTTTGCATATTAATTTTTCCTTGTTTCTTATCAAGTCCACTTATTCATTAATATTTTTACAAAAAACCCACTTTATAAAAATAATATTTATGTTATCTGGTTTAGGTACCAGTTACCATGTATCATTATTTTCAATTTGAGCAAGCTCTTCATTCATGGCATGAACCCATTCTGGATACTCAAAATCTTAATTCACATCTTTCAGATCAACTTTTAAATACAAGGAAGTATGTTAAATAACATTTTTGTTCTTCTTATTTGAACCTTTTGGTGTTTATCACTAAAAATATTCTATGCTTCCACATTTTTCTTGAGCATGGGATAATATTTTCTTGATTCTTCCCCATCACTTGAAATAGCTAAGCCTAATTATTATTCTTCTTCAGTAGGATTAAATTGGACTCTATCCCTATCACAATTGTTAACAAGACATTCCTTAATCTTTTCATATTTCTTATTAGTTGGAGTATGTTTATCCTCCTCAGTTTTGTCAATAATATTCACATAAACAATGTAAAAAATTATTCTAGTTTTTTGTTGAAACATATATATCCTCATCCTTCTAGACTATAGCTATGAAAAAATCTATCTTCCCCATTCCGCTCATACATTACCAAGTTTTCATCTTTGATCATTATTATACATTGACACCCAAAAACTCCTATCTCTTTCAAACATGGATTTTCTATTAAATAATTTTTATTAATTCATAAATGAACAGGTCCTATTAAATCCTCAATTTTTAATATACACAATAGTGCTCATGGATTACCTCCAATAGATATGAGAATGACCGTGTCCATATAACATAGTTCTCCCCATTTCCACCAAATCTTTTATTCTTTCATTCAGCATCCCCATTTTGTTAAGGAGTGTGTAAGGAACTATACTCATTCTGAATTCCATGATTGTCAAGATAAAATTCAAATTATTCATTATTATACTTGCCACCATTATACGTTCTAAATTTTATCCCTGAATATCCACATTATTTCTCATATTTCCTCCTAAAAAATTTAAACATTTTTAGAGAATCTTATTTATGGTCCATATACATGACATAAGTAATGAGAGTAATGTCATCAATATAAGTGATGAAATACTTATCTATATTTATTTATTATTTATTAATTGGCATACATATATTAGAATGATTAAGTTACAGGGGACATTTAGAACAAATGTAAACTTTCTTACACACAATATTTGTAATATTGCCTTTTGGACAAATAGTGAAACACAAATAACTTTTTCCAAGAAATTTTGGAATGTCTCGCACACTATATATATATTATAATTTTATTATGTTTCTTTGAAACACGTGTCCTAGAATTTAATTCAAAAATTTATTTTCTTCCACCATACTCATATAACAAGAGTTTTTTTAACCAACTTGAAATAAGTTTCCTTTTTTTACATTGGTCTCTTGTAACTATCTTCCCATATTACTTTCTTTTCATAAAAAATCCATCTTTCATGAAGAAAACTTTTTTACCCTCATCACATAGTTGTGAAACACATTTTAGGCTTTGTTTTATCCTACCAAAATATAAATCTTTCTTGGATTTCATGTATTCTTTTCCAATAATGGATGAACCAATACCGTTGATTCTCAATGATTCAACATTGCTAAATGTAAATGTTCTTTTTTTAAGTCTCTCACATTCTTTAGAATCCGCATATATCCTTTCATATGAGTAGAAAAACCACTATCAAGAATCTATGGTTGTTCTCCTTTAAATACTTTTAGAGTGGTTTCAAGAACAAGGGACTTTTATCAGTACCTTTCTTTCTTAACATCTAGCTTCTGAGAATTATTAAGAAAATTTTGTTTGTTCCTGAAATAAAAAAGACATCTTCTTGTAAGATTCCCAGGATGTTTACGTCTTTCAAAAATTGTTTCCCATGTTTGTAACTGATTATTAACATTCACACCAACCTTTTCATTTTTATTTCGAATGTTATTCTCTATCTTCTTATTTTGAGAGGATTGACTCCCCATCAAACATTGCTTTCAATAACTCATGGAAAAATATTAATATTGTTTGTTAAACCAACACATATTTTTTGTTTGTCTGAATCCATGATAATACTAGTAGTATCCATAGAAAGTGTTGTTTCCTCTAAAAATTCAAATCGGATTGGAGTTGTGAACATGTTTCCCGACAACCATTTTTTTCATCTTATCTTAACAACCAACCTTTCTATTATCAATCAGAATCATCCATCTATTCATAATGAAAGCTAGAGGTAATGGAAACATTTCCTTATTTACCATATTTAGAAACATTTTCAATCTCATAATTTTTAGAAGCATATGAATTCCCAATGGTGTTTATCTTGGCCACATATATAAAGTTCCCATCACTCCTCTTTTTAGAAAAACATTGATATTTCTTATAAACCTTTGAAGGTAACTTTTTTTATCCTTCTAAAGTTTCTCCATATTATTAATTCCATGAAAATTATAGAAATAATTTTTGAATCTTTTACCATTATGTTCATCTTTAGAAATTTTTTATTGGATAGGTTTCAACTATTTTTCTTCTTCCATTCATCATTACTTCTAGATATTCAATAGGATTATTTTATTTTTAAATATATTTCTTCAATTATTTATTCTCCACTAGTATACTATTTTCCACTTCTAGAAAACCTTTTCGAATTTTTTTTAAGATGATTTTCCTTCCAAATTCTTTTTTTTATTTTACATCCTTCTAATATTTATCATAAAATCTTTAAACTCTACTTTAAAACGAAATTCATGTTGAGTTTATTCTTTATCAGAACTAATGATTCCAAATTATTCAACTATTAATATTTTTAATTAATGTATTCTCATCAATATGATCATAAGACTTTTTAGATTCAACTTCACTATCTTTTTATTCTTCATATTAAGATAATAAACTCCCACTTTTGGTTTTCAATAACTTCTTATATTTCCCTATAGGAAATTATTTATCTTTATCAACAAATTTTTATAATGAAATTCGTGTCCTTATTTATTATTCATCACTATATTATTCTTTATATCTTCGTGGACAATTTTCTACAAACTGACAAATTTCTCCACATTCAAAATATTTTATGGGATGTTTCCCTTTATATTTACCTATAAAACTTCTTAGATTTTTAGAAAATAAGTATTAAATATCATCAATATTTTTACATACCTCATTTTCAGAATCAGAATCACCATATTCATCTTCTTCTTCAATAAAAATCTTGTTTGAATTCTCTTTCTTTGAAGCCTTGAAACACATATATCTATCAACAATTTTTTGAATTTTCATATATTTCTCCCTTATCATTTAATATGTTTTGAGAGTGTTATGAAAATATTCTTGAGATATTTTGTATAGGATCTATATATTTCAATGATGAAACATTATCATAAAATATATCAAGAATGATTCTAAAAATATTTTCAATTACTATAGAATCTTATAAATTTCCACCAAGACATGTAATTGTGCTAATAAATTTCAAACTCACCCATTTTCTAATAATTATACTTTATCCTCCAAATTTCTTAATTTTCCTTCTTCACATATATATTTTCTTTTTATATTTTTTTAAATTTTCCCATATACATATAGATATGGGAACACCCTTTACCCTTAAGAATTCACTTTCAAAAAAGTGATGATAGTAAAGTATTCTTGGAACATCCATCCTAATAAAATTCATACTTATCAATGTATGTTAGTGTAACTTTTTCATTAATAAGAGGAAATCCAAATTTTTCATCATGAAGAATATCAAATCCAAAAGACAATTGATAAAGAAACATTTTGTCTTTCTAGATATCATAATTATTACCATCAAAAACCATAATTTCTTTATTGTTCACACAATTCAGATTCTACATCACCTTCTCTAAACAACATTAGAAAAGAATAAGTGAATTGAAATTTAACAAATATAAAAATTGTAAGTATCTAGTTTGGATATCACTAAGAGTGAGAGGGGTAAATTAATGATATATATTTCTTTTATGTTTCCTTATAAAAAGAAAAAGTATTAAGCTCTTATTAATGATTAAATTTTCTATTACAGACAATTAAAACACACATCCATAATAATAGACGAATTTAAAGGGTTCACTTTTCGGTAATAAAATCTACATACATGGTATAGTTTGGGAGTGATACAGTACCATAAAATCCACTAGAAAATAATCCTTTTGTGTGTAATAAAATAATTAAGATATGCCCTTTCACTCATGTAGCAATATGAAAACAATTTAGTAGTGTCTGTTCTCCTTTGGGAATAAATGATGTAATAAAATGTTTTTGTAACAAAACATCATACAATGATTCCAACATAAAAAAACATAAAATTTCAAATAAATTCGTCACATTCATACCTAAATTGTGGTAAGAAATTACTAGAAATTTTATAAAAGCACATTCTAATTTTCCAATCTGATTTTCCTAGTCCGATTGCTCAATAAAGGAATATATCTCTATAGAATACAATTGAGGAAAATCTGAACACTTTTGGCTTCAGTATAAAAATAATAATATGATAACCCTTCCAACTAAATATGATAATAATGCCATCTGAATATGATAATATTACCAAATACGATAATCAGATGAATAAGATAATCCTGCCAAATATGTTAACTGACTTAATATTATAATCCAACAAAATACGATAATCATCTAAATATGTTAATTCTATAAAACATGATAACGAGTGGAATATGATAATAAGATGAAGACATTGAAATATTTTCTATTCTCTATTCTCTTCTATTTGGCATGAATTCTTCAAGAAAAACAATCTAGAAACCACTTCTTATATCTAGAATATATTTATCCCTCGACCTTATCTGTACTTCTTGTGAATAATACATTAGTCATAAAATAACAATATAAATTTAACCTTTTATACTCGCCCCAAAATAAGGTCTGGGTGGGATTTCTAAAAACATTCCAGCTCAACCATATTTGTCGAATTTTCCCGTTTCCTTGAATTTCAGGTGTATCTTTACATCATCAACATTTCTCAACTCTTTCTATTTCTTATCGATCCATCTTTAATCTTCTAAAAACTTCATCTCTTTTTGGATTGTATTCACAAACACCAGTCTGATTATGATTTCCCATTCTGACTCTCTCAAAAACGATTTATTCATTATGATGATCTATATCATTTCCATATAAGAAGTGATATGGCTCTATTTTTACATAGTTTTCGACATATTTTTACTAATTTTTTAATTATGTAATTAATTATTTAAGCACTTATTACTTAAAAATGTCATTTTTTTATTTTTATAAATAAATTTATAAATTATTAATTTTTTTAAATTAATTAAGTATTTTTGGTCTATAAATTAATTATTTTAATCATACATTAATTTTATAATTTAATTATATATTATTTAGTTTGGATAATTTAAATTCTTTTGACGTTTTAATAAATTAACATCTATTTTAAACAATTTTTAAATCATCGTATTTCTACCTAATTAACATAGAGTTTATATTAATATCTTATATTAACTTCATTAATTAATATGTTTTATCATCCTGTTAATTAATTAAGTTATGAAATAGAGTTTAAATTAAACGAAATAGCCCAATTATTACATTAATTATTCACTTACTTATTTACTTAATTAATTAAGAGTTTTAAAACATTAATTATTTAATCTTAAGAATGTAGTTAAAATATTAAATCCTTAACATTTGTTTTTAGTCTATTGGTGAGGTAGACAAGAGCCATTGGTGACCTATTGAGTCACAGATGCTATCCTTTTTCAATCGCTGTAGACCCTTTAATAAATTATAATTTCATAATTTTATCAACTTAGATTAATATTTATCCAATTTTTAATTTAAGTGTCAACAATGAAAAAAATTAATTGTAATTTTTTTGTTTAATGTTTAATAATTATTCTATTTTTAATTTATGATGTTTAGACTTATTTTAATTTATAAAGTTTAATCTTTTTATTTTTGATTTTATGGTTTTAATCGGATAATTAATTTCAATCATTTTTTAGTTAACTTGAGTTATAATATTAAGTTCAATTTATACAGTTTTAATTTTTGTGCATCACCATTAGTTCAATTTTTTAAGCTACTGTTTGTTTTAATTTTAATAAGTTATTGTTGCAGATGATTTTCGGCATCAGTCTTACTCCCCCATTAGTAACCAAAATTTTCTATAAACCATCGGTGACTTTCTTATTTTTACTCTCAGTAGCCTTTATTTTTTCTATACCATCGGTGACCTTTTATTTTTTACTAGCGTCAGTAACCTTTTATTATCTATAATGGTGACCTTTTTTTTCAACGGTGAACCTTTTCTATTTTATAACCACCAGTGACCTTTTATACAGGGAAAGAGTGACCTTCTATTTTATTGCAAGGGTGACCCTTTTATTTTTTCTTATCGGTGACCTTTTCTCATGCCTTCGCTTCCCCTATATCTAACTGATACCCTTACCCCCTATTTCTCACTGATATAGATCCATTGTCTCCTGTCACCACCAGTTATGCTGCTTTCATCCTTTTCATCGCATCACATCCTCTTTACCTTAACCTTTATCACATCTTCAGATCTACAAAAACATAAAAAAAACCACACCACTAGTAGATTCATGAAACTAATCCAAGAATATGGATAGATCTTAACCCAACAGAATTAAACATCAAAGATTCAGCAAGAATTAATCAACATGAACCCCAAGCACATAAACACAATTCCAGTATCAGGGATAAATCACTAGTCAAGAATAATTCATAATACCCTAAGAACCGAACCAGATCTAGTCCTAAAAATCTCTCGACATCACCTCTTGAAGCTGCGCCACTCTTAAACCATCCATTGAAGCCGAACAGGTCCCCGACTAAGATTTTGCGTGATGAATCTAAGTCGGCCACCGCCCCGAGACAGAGTCAGGATCTGGAAACTTGAGCCGCACCACACCACCTAATGGAGTCTTCGTTGACCACCCCTGGAGTTGAGGTCAATGCCACACTGGAGTTGAGGTTACCGAGAAGACGAGGTTGATGCTGAGTTGGGGACCGCCACCACGATTTCCAGAGTATGAGGCGATCCCTGTGGTACCGTCAGGGGGAGTCCTAGAGCCACCATCGTGGAGAAGATACCGAAGATAACCCTCCCCCTATACAACATGGTTTTTGGGGGAGGAATATTAAGTGTTAAAAAATAATAAAATTAAATAAGAAACATAAATAAAATCTAAAATTTAAAAAATAAATTAACTAAAATAAATATATTAAATAGTATAAAAAAATAATAAACATAAGATTTATAAAAAAAATTATTATTAATTTAGTTAACTTAGGTAAAAATTTCATTAAACTAAATTTAATTAATTGTAACTTCTAAAAAATATATTAGAATAAATTAATAACAATTTAATGTTTCTTTTTAAATTACTTAATAATAAAATTTGTTAATAAAATTCATAATAATAATTCACAGTTGTAATTTGAATAAAATAATTTTATTTTCAAAATTATAGTAAACATTATTTTTTTATTAAATAAAATTAATAAAAATAAATAACTTAATAAATAATAATAGTAAAAAATATTCTAAAACTCTTAGTAAATTAATATCTTAAAATATTTTTTTTATTTTCTTTGGGTTCTATTACAGTTTGGTGTGTTCTTCTAGTGCAAGTTAATTCAGGGGACTTTAAACCATCCATATTCATCTAACTAACTCACCAGGTGTTAGTTACAGAGGTTTTACTAATGCAATGTGTGGTTTGAGAAAAAGTACATGTGTAGGGTGACACAATGAAATACAAGGTTTATGTCAGTGGAGTTTGTGGGTGACTATGCAGTAGAAGATAGTTAGTACTCAAGAAAAATCTTGAAGAAGAATTGGGGGGACTCTCATGGTGAATTCCATGAACACATCAGATCCGGGAATGGGAGAGACACATTGAATGATCCAGGTCCAAGAGAGGAAGACCATAGGGAGATTCATTAACCACTTCCAAGAGATGGAGGAGTTCAGGAGCAGAGCATCGCCTCAGGAGATTATCTTCCATATTTCATATAGTATTAGTACTCTGTTTTAGTATGTTTGAAAATATATAATGATAATGAATATGTTTTCTAACAGAATCATTTAGTTCGGGGATAAATTGAAGTTCCATTGGATCTCTTTTATTTTTTTCACTTAATCATTTTGATGTATTCAGTATTGATCGGCGAGTTTAATTTTGAATTCATTCAATTTCATATACCACTAGAAAATAATTTCAAAATTACACAGTCAATTAGTGAGATTGATTGTGCAAACACCTTTCTAAAGATAACAAAATTCCTACGAATTCCGGACTTATGGTGAGTTCGTCCTGTTGTCATTTTCAAATAATGACTATCACAGTTGACCTATTTAGAGTGGAGAACTCTAAACTTGATATACCATTTAGACATAAGTCATGGTGAAAGAGGAAAGTCATTATCTAAATGTTGGTACATTTAAATAAATTTTGAGTGAATTGAAATATTTTTAAAACAAGTATAATTGATATTTTCCCTAAATGTGTTTTTCTTGATTGTTCACTTATCAGCATTTTGGATCTCTGTTACATACTGTTTTGAACCTGTTTCTTGAGTCATAATGTTTAGAACTAAAACTCAAAAATATTGTGGTCTTTCATTTATGCCTCAAATTAAAAAAATAATAAAAACAATAAGTAAAAAAAATATAAACTCTACCCCACTTCTGACAACAGTTGGGTGTTTTGTAATTATTTAGAAAAGTGTTTCTCCAAATTGACTTCTTTTTGGGTTCGACCATGCTTTCCACATAAAAAATAGTTAGTATGAATATAAAGTATAAACATTGACCAAATTCAACGATGATTCAGGTCATGTTTTTGGATCCATTTTTGGTGAAGGCACAATCCATTGTTTATAAAAAAATAAAAAACAAATTATATAAAAATAACTCAAAAAAATTGAAAAACTGAAAACTGTAAAAAAATATGGTTCATTTTTTATTTAATTGCTATTTGTTTTTTTATTTTTGAGCTCTTATTTAGTTCTTCTATTGTGCTAATTGAATTTTTTATATACTTTGCATGGGAAAAATTACATATTCTGGTAGTTTAGAGCCCCTAAATCTTGAACTTGATAGATATCTCACTCCACTAACAAAGAAAAAAGAAAAAAGAAATGGAAAATTTAGAAGAGAGATTTCCTACACCTAACAACTTCAAAAATCATTCATTACTCTTAAATGAAAAATAAAATCCTAGGATGAGGTATTTCCATATTCCTAACGTTTCAGGCAATCCATTGTCCATTAGACTTAGTGCAAGAGCTAGTAATTATGAACATAAATAGTCACAAATTTCAATGTTTTTTTGCATTTAATGGGCTCTCTAATGAGGAATATCTTGCATTAATTAGAGACTTCAATAATACTATGCGGTAACTACCTCTTCTAGGACTCATAGATAATTAACATAGAATTAAAGTCTTTCCCTTTTCCTTAAATGGAATGCTAGGAATTGGTTTCTGAGTCTAGATCAGAATATTTTTTCAAATTTGGATCAATTTCTCAATTCCTTCATAATGAAATTTTATCCCCAAAGACATAAATGTATACATAAAACTAAGTTAACTAGTTTTTATCAAGAGGATGGAGATGTTTTTCATGGAGCTTGGGATTGACTCAGGGATATTCTTAGGTAGTGTCCTCATCATCAACTCCCATCTCACCTTCTCATGGACACCTTCTATGAAGGGTTTTCCTCCTATGGACAGAATCTAGTTGATCATGCTGTTGGGGGTAATTACATTGATAAAACATATGAATAATTGAGAATAATTTTAATAATCTTTCCCAGATTTCACAACCTAAAAATTCAAGAAGAAAGAGAGTCAATAGAAATATTAATTCTGACACTAGTTCAATGATGGAAATTCAAACACAACTTGACGAAATCACCAACCAATTGCAATCATTAATGAACTAAAACTCTAAGTAATATGTTAATCAAATTGGTTTTCAAAACACCAATCAATCTTTAATGAAATAGTGTGTCTGGTGTGGAATACTTGGGCATACTAAAATCTTCTGTCCTAATTTTGATATGTAGGACCAAAAATAAGAGAACATAAACATTGTTAACTATAGACCTATAATTCCTCCTAAAGAAGATCCATTTTCAATGAATAATAATCGTGTTGATAAGAACCATACAAATCTATCCAGTAAAGATCAAGGCCTAATTAAACAATCCACTACACATAACTATAAGAATCAACCAAGACTAAATTTTCATAATAAATAAAGGTATGAGTCTTCAAATGCACAAGGAAATAATGATAATCAAATTTCTTCTAATCTTAATCTAATCATGAAAAAAATTAACTCTCTAGAGGAAAGATACATGACTCAGCTAACCAAAAATAAAAATCAGTATGAGTCAGATAAAATGCAAACTAATGTAAGAAAGAAGAACATGAAAACAAAACTTGGCCATTTTGCTAGATATTGTTTATCCAGGGAAAAAGGTATAATTCTAATTACAACTGAGCTTAACCATTGAGATAATTCTATGGTAGTGGTAACTATAATTGGGCTGAATAATCAAAATGTTGCTGAAAAAGACCTTAAAAATGCCCAAAATGAAAATCTACTTGAATTTGGTAATAAAAATCAACATTATTCACATACTAAAAATTCACAGGAAAGTCATGAAAATGGTCAAAAGTTGAATTTATCATCTGAATCACAAGCTAAAAAGTAATCCAAAAATAAAAAGAAAAATAGAAAAAAAAATTTAGGATGAGGTGAGGGATATACCCACTGTCCTTAAAAAGTTTTACCCATCCATCCCTTTCCCTAAGAAGCTGAAACATCAAAGTAACACCAGGGATGAACTTATTCAGTTCATTGGAATCATTTCCAAAATTCATGTAAAAATTCCTTTAATTCAATCCTTAATTCAAATATCATCTTACTTGTAATATCTAAAAAGCTATTTCTAACAAAAAGACCCTGAAAGAATTTGCTACATACAACCTCACTGAAGAGTGCATTGTTATGCATCAAAAGAAAATCCCACCAAAATTGAATGAACCAAGTAGGTTTTTTATTCCATATACCTTAGGAAATTCTAATCAGATCAACTGTTTGTGTGATTTAGGTGCTAGCATTAATCTTCTCACATACTCATTGTTTTTACAGTTGAAGTTGGGTGATATTTAACCCACCATAGTTATATTTCAGTTGGATGACATATATCTCACTCATACTATGGATAGAATATATGACATTCTAGTTGGGGTAGGGAAGCTATTTCTGCCTTCTGATATTTTAGTCTTGGATATGGAGTGTGATCAAGAGGTGCCCGTCATCTTGGGTAGGCCCTTCATGGCCACAGGTGGTGATATTATTGATGTCTCTAAGGTTCAACTATTTTTTTAAATTGGATAACAACATGAATAGTTCAATCTATTTAAAAATGTTAAAAAACCAATGTTTTCTTAAAAGTGTTCAATGGTAGAGTCAGTAGAGGATGCAAACTCAACTGAAAAATCTGAAAAATCTGAAAATTGATCATCTATGGAAAAAATAATTTAGAATCTAAAAATACTTTTAAATATATCATAGAAGTTATAAATTATGCTCGAATACTGAATCTTTAAAAATTTCACGAACTGGATGACTACCCAGTTTCTGCTTTAGAAAATTGCTCAGTTTCTTAACACTGGATCTTTCTAACTGAATATGAGTGTGTTTCTATTAAAACCAACATTTCTAAACACATTGATGATATTTTGGGAGAATATATAAGACAAATTGATGATTCTATTTGATTAACTTGTTTAATTCTAATATCGAATGTCTGAACGGTATGCAACCCACATTGGACAGTAGCACTGTTATATCTGATTCCGAACATGAAATCGAAAATCTTCACCATTCAATAATACATATAGGATATATGTTGAAGATATAGGACCTCCCATTCCCATGAGTCTTCCTTCTAGTGTAGAAAAACCCACTCTTGAACTGAAACGAATCCCTTCCCATTTGAAATATTCATTTTTGGGTGCGAATTCCACATTGCCTATTAACATTTCTGCTAAGCTTAATGAAAACCATGGACAATGATTGTTGAGTGTTTTGAAGAAATTTAAACCTGCCATCGGCTGGACAATAACTGATATCAATGGTATTAGTACCTCATTATGGATGCATAAAATACTTATGGAGCCCAACCATAAGCCTAGGGTAGAGTGTCAAAGATTATTGGAACCAAATATGAATGAAGTTGTGAGAGAGGAAGTGATTTAGTTGCTGGACAGTGGAATAATATATTCCATTTTTGATAGTTCTTAGATCAGCCTTGTCCAGGTTGTTCCCAATAAGGGGGGTTTTACAGTAGTAATAAATGAAAAAAATGAAGAAATCTATGTTAATAAAGCCAAAAAATGGAGAATATGTATCGATTATAAGAAGCTTAATGAAGCAACATGGAAGGACCATTTTCCAATTACCTTATTAGAACATATGATTTAAAGGATTACTGTGAATTATTTTTTCTATTTCATGGATGGGTGTTTGGTTACAACCAGATTCCTGTTTCCTAAGAGGATCAGGAGAAGAACACTTTCACATGCCCCTTTGGGAAATTTTCCTACCTGTTGATGCCCTTTAGATTGTGTGGAGCTCCAGCCACCTTTCAAAGGTGTGTGATGGAAATTTTTTCAATCATGATTGAAATAATCATTGATGTTTTCATAGAGGATTTTTCCATTGTAGGAAGTAATTTTGACTCTTGTCTCGGAAATCTTGAGTTAGTTTTGGAAATATGCATTGAAACCAACAATGTTCTTAATTAAGAGAAGTGTTAGTTCATGGTCACAGAAGGTGTAGTTTTTGGTAATAAAGTATCAAAGAGAGGTTTGGAAGTTGATTCTGCTAAGATTTATGTCATTCAAAAACTATGACCTTCTGAAAAGGTTAAAGGTATTAGAAGTTTCTTAGGGCATGCCAGTTTCTACTGAAGATTCATAAAAGTATTTTCAAAAATAACTAATCCCTTGTGTTCTTTTTTGGTTAAGGATGTAACATTCAATTTTGATGAAAACTATTTAAAATCATTTAATCTATTAAAATAGATACTCACTACATCACCCATTATAACTGCACCTAATTGGATGTTACCTTTTGAAATTATATGTGATGCTAGTTACATGGTTGTAGGTGTTGCCCTTGGACCGAAAAAAAATAAGTAATTTAATGTGGTATATTATGATAGTAGACTTGTATATGATGCCCAAAATAAATATACCACCGCCTAAAAAGAATTTCTATCTATTCTATTTTCTTTATAAAAGTTTAGAAATTATCTTTTAGGCTCAAAAAGTTATCATTTTCACAGATCATTTTGCTTTGAAGTACTTTCATTCTAAGAAGAAAACTAAACCTAGGAAGAATAGATGGATTATATTACTACAAGAGTTTGATTTTGAAATTAGTGATAATCAGGGATCTGAGAATTTAGTTGTTGACCACCTATATAGGCTTCATGTTACTCAATTTTAATATCCTAGGTAATTAAACTCTTCCATTCCTGATGTGAAGCTGCTCAATATTTGTATTAAGCAATCTGCTTGGAATGCATATTTTTCCAACATCCGGGCAGTGATTGTCTTTTCCCAAAACATTTCCAATAACCAAAGAATAAAAATCATTTCTGAGCTTAAATAGTACCTTTGGGATGATCCTATGTTGTTTAGGAGATGTGTTGATGGTATCCTTTGGAGATATATACCTAAAGAAGAGATGCTTCCTGTCTTAGAGAGTGGTCACTCCTCACCTTCGGTAGGTCACCATGGGGGTGAAAGAAATGCTTCGAAGTTCTTATAATCTGGTTTCTATGGGCCTAATCTTTATAAGGATTCTAGGATCTTTGTGTTTGGATATGATAGATGTTAAAGGTTAGGCAATGTGGGTTGGAAATAAGAGTTACCCAAAAAAGTAATTCTTGAAGTAGAGATTTTTTATGTCTAGGGTATAGATTTCATGGGTCCATTTCTATCATCTCATGGGAATTAGAATATTTTTATTTCTGTTGAATATGTGTCGAATTGGGTTGAGGAAGCTGCACTTTCCAACAATAAAGAAAATTCTATAATTGAGTTTCTGAAAAAGAACATCTTTTCTAGATTTGGAGTCCCAAAATCTTTTATCACAAATAATGGAACAAAATTTAAGAAATAAAAAATTTAATCTTTGATGGAGAATTATGGTTGTGCTCATAAAACTGGAACTCCTTATCATCCATAGTCTAGTGGACAAGTGGAAATCTCAAATAGGGAACTGAATCATATACTTGATAAAACTATGTCAACCTCTATGAAAGACTGGTATCTTAAATTGGATGAAGAAATATGGGAATATAGAACTTCTTTCAAAACAAAAATAGGTATGTCTCCATATAGATTGTTTTTTGGAAAATGTTTCCATGTACCTGTGGAGTTGCAACACAAGTCATATTGGGCAGTTAAGGCTCTAATATTTGATTTTAAGAGTACTGGTGAGAGGTGATTACTTGAGTTAAATGAACATGATGAGATTAGGAGACCAAGTTATGATAATTCAAGGATTTAGAATGAGAGGACTAAAAAGTATTAGGATTATTTAATTCAAACCAATCAATTCAAACATAGATAGAAGGTCCTTATCTTTAACAATAGTCTCAAACTATTTCCTAGAAAATATAATTCCAAGTGGTCTAGACCCTTTATTGTAGTGAGAGTTCTTATGAATGGAGCTGTTGAAATTTTAGGTGAAGAAAACAGTCCCATGATGATTAATGGGAAGAGAGTGAAGTTGTACTTTAAGGGACAACTAAAGTGTATGGCTACCTTCAAATTTCTTGAAAACTGATCTTGAATAAAGTCTGGATGAAGACTTCAATACATAGCCCTGCATGGGAGGAATACCATGGTTCTTTTTTCCTTCACTTTGTTTCATTTTTACCCTTGAATAATGTGTTGTTTCTGTGGTAAGATTTTACGATGTCCTTGTTAATTATTTTTCTTTGTCTCTTGGTTCTGTTTCATGGTTATATTATGCTAGTGTTGTGTAATTAATGGAGTGGAATTCCCAAGCCTAGGATTAATAATAAACATGTTCAGGGAAGTGTCTTAACTTATGTATTCATTTTCCCTCTCCTGTTCATGTTAATTTAATTCAATAATAATTCATAGTTATTATTATCGGTGAGTTAGTGACTATTACATTATAAAATTTTTCTGCTGTTATGAACATTCTACTCGTATTAGAAAATTCTAATGAATTTCATGCTTTTGTAATAATAAAATATACTTATGTTTAAAATTAATCTTATTTTGGAATTAAAGTCCATTGTATGTCACTATGTAAATAGTGTACTTCACTGGTGAATACTGAATTTCATTATTATTAAAATCTTCTTACTTCTTGAAACTAAGTGCGGGGGGGGGGGGGGGTGGTACTTGCAGGCTAGAAATTAATTTATTAAATCTTCTTTAAGTTGAGGTGTTCTAGCATTCTTTTTTCAGCTCTATTAGACACTATATTGAACACAATCTAATAAAATGCTAACACCCAGTACAAAGTGCACTTACACCTCACATGTTACTTTTGAGCTGTATTGAAAATTATTCACTGGGAATAAATATTAATGTGTGTAGTTGCTAATGAACCTGCTGTTAGGTTTTTCATTGTGGAAAAAAACATTTTTTAATTTCAAATAGATCCTTTATACATGTCATTGATGTAATAAACTGGAAATCTGTTTTGAACATAAATTGTCAAATTGTTCTCATCCAAATTTTAAATTCAACTTTGGGAAAAATTTGGGATTTATGTGTGGGGGAGGGGTAAATTATTTACTATGTTGAACTATGATTAGTTGAAATCCCATCAATTCCCACTACAACTTTAACATTGTTGTTAAAATTGGTTAAATTGTTTCAAATGTCATTCATAATTTTAGGTTTTACATTTTACTAAAATGGGTCTTACCTATGGATAGTTTTTCATTGGTAGTAATGTAATTCTTTGATTCGGAAATTAATGACGATGGATGATTGCAGACTGGTCTTTCATAGTTGTTTTAGTTAAATTTGGTTTGGGGACTATTTTTTAGATTGATATGGGTGACCTGTTTGTGGAGTTATGATCATAATATTTGGAACAATAATTTTGATCTTGTTTCTAGGGAACTCATTTCCTTTTAATTATTAATGTAACTTCCTTAATGAGACCATGTAAATGATTTTCATAAAAATATTTTGAAATTGGAGTAGTCTGAGCATCTGGGATCCCATGATGAGTCTTTTATCCCATAGATGTTGGGTGCGTTTCTGTTTACTATAATCCCTCTATACACATTGAATATGTTTTTTGCACAGTCCTCAACACATGATACATGGCTTGGAAAAAAATAAAATAATCTGTCAAGGGTCAAAAACGAGTTCATTAAGGTGAGGGGGATGATGAACGCCAGATGAAGAAGGGGTCAATTGGTTTTTGTTGGATTTTTTAGGTAGTATCATTATGGTGATTGATAGTATATATATATATATATCGAGCCCAGGTGATGATTCAATGTACAAGGTTCCTCTTTTATGTTCATAATTTCACAAATTCTTACCCAGTTGTCACTCTTGGACTTTGGACTTCTTCCCAGATTGGAATGAGTCACTAAGAAAATTCACAAATGTTGTATGAAGAATTTTTTAATATTTGATTTATTATTTTCTTGATTACTAATAAAAGATTGTTTAATGGAGGACTTTGTTTGAGTTATCTTCTCAAAAGCTTATTGACACTTCTGTACTCTATTTCTATGTGATGGACATGTTATAGTTTGAGATTTATCATAAATACTACAATATGTTTTTCAAAGATAACAAAGCAATAAATTGTTTGAGGACAAACAATGCTTAAGTGTGGTGGAATTTGATATGGATCTATTTTTACGTACTTTTTCCACATATTTTTACTTAATTTTTAATGATTTAATTAACTATTTAACCACTTATTTCTAAATAGGTGTATTTTTGTATTTTTATTATTATATTTTTTAGTTAATCAATTTTTATAATAAATTATCTATTTTTAGTCTTTAAATTAATTATTTTAATCTTAAATTACTTTTCAAATTTAATTATTTCTTAATTAGTTTGGTTAATTAAAATTAGCTTGACTTTTTAATAAATTAACATCTATTTTAAAAAATTATTATATAATCATATTTATATCTAATTAACTTAGAATATTTTTTAATATTTAATATTGACTTATTTAATTAATATGTTTAATCATCCTGATAAATAATTGAGTTTATAATTTGATTTTAAATTAAATGAAATTGTGCAATTTTAACTGTAAGTATTCACTTAGTTGTTTAAATAATTAATTAAGAGTTTTAAAACATTAATTATTTAATCCTAATAATACTATTAAATTATTAAGTCATTGACTTTTGTTATTAGTCTACCAGTGAGGTAGAAGAGAGCCATCGGTGACCTGTTGAGTCACTGATGCTGTCCTTTTTCAATCGCTGTAAACCATTTAATAAATTTTAATTTTAGTCTTTTATCAACATAGATTAATATTTATCTAGTTTTTAATTTAAGTGTTAATAATTCTGTTTTTTGAAAATAATCTATGAATACAACCCCTACAAGTCACACAATTCTCTCACCCACCCAACACCTTCTCCATTAAATATAGAATTAAATGGCCCAATAATAAAATTGACATGGTATAATACCAACCCATGAGGATACAAGAAAGGGTCTCCAGACACAGAAACAATTGGTTCCTCATTGTCATAATAAAATCATAGAGAATCCAGTGGAACATATTCCCAACAACAAACACATTGGAACATTAATCCTAGAGTGTTTCAATCACCACCTTCAATATCTATTGATTTGGATCAATGTTATAATTAAGGACCCCTTCTGGTTCAGAATCCATTGAGGAGGATTTGTATCAACCTACATTGAAAATGGCATCCCACATGTTCCCTTCAATCACATGTGGAGGGCGCCACCAAGCACATTTTAACATTTACTACCCTTAAAAGGGAACCAAAGAAGAAGCATCAGGCATGAAAATCATTGGACATACAAGAGTAGTCTTATATCCTTGCATCCACTTAAAAATCTCACTGTAATATTTTGTTGGAAGCCAACGAGTTGTAACATATCCATTATCACTCGAAAGACTTTTTCAGGCATATTAATGCACCAGGCATGGGGGAGTCACATATCTCTATCCCCATGCATGAATCAAATCAACATGTTCAGATAGAATAATGAGGACAAAAGTGGTTTCATATCAAGGATTCTATTGAAGATATCTTCTAGTATATATTAGAGACCTAAAAATATGAAGGCCTACACTCCAATGAACACTTATCAATAGTCTCATTACATTGTAACAATACATTAGGAAATTTATCACCATATTCATACACGGGTAAACATATATTTAAAGGTAGATATTCCCTTTCCCCACAACCGGGGAAATATAATATTCTGACCATTATGAACAAGTGGATTCTCCCGATCAAGAACACATTATTTCACCATTATATAAGGATTATAATTACATTCTAGTGAAGGAAAAGGAATCAAATCAACATAATATTCCCATTCCAATTGGGTATCACCGTGTTAGAGAAGAAGATTCCTCTTGAAAGGTGATCATTCCTTTTAAAAAATACCATATCTATAATCTAATGGCATTGGATTTGGATCATATTCTAACTTTAATCTGGTCCAACCATGTGAGAGTGATAGATGTTGTTGGAGTAACTCACATCTCATTTAAAAAAAACCAGAGATATACTCTAAAGGCACCAAATCAGGATGATATCCCCACTCCAACTAGGGTCTACTATGTGTGAGTGCACATAACTCAGGTAAGGATGATATTATTATCACTAAAGCTATATGTAATACTCTAATAGATCATGGAATAAATGCTTATATCCCTTATTCCACTGATGAATGGCTTCACTGGGATCCTTCAAAGTGTATACAAGTGGTGGATCATATCCCTTATCCCATTCCAAAGGTCTGTCGACATATTTTGATGTGGAATGATTATTTGAGCCTTGGTAATATTTACGCCTCATCTTGGGTTGAGAAACATTTTTTAGAAACTAGTCATAGGTAGCCTTATATCCCTATCAATAATGAAAATGATCATTGGAATACTTCAACAGATCCTTTAAAGTGGGATCATATTCCTACAACACCATAAAGATAT
>CAUJRU010000948.1:132553-189594 GCA_963277665.1 Viscum album
CCCAAATATCTTGTGAAGCACCCATGAAACCACTACCTACACCTTCTATGGGTCAGTTTCCCTCAGAATCTGGGGATGACCGCCTTGATGGGAGGTTCAAACATTCCGATCAGTTTCTAATGGGTTTTTTCGTAGAACCGGAAACATCCATTGATTCCACATCCATTCGGACCTACTTTCCAAAGGTAGGTGCTCATTAGTTTGTGGACTGATGAGGCTTAGGAATTTGCATTGGTCAAGAGGATGGGAGGTCGGACTCATCACACCTTTTTGAGAGGGATTTATTGTCTACTCCGGGACTCTCATTATAGATCTAAGTTATGTTCATGAATCCTTATTACATTAACAAGTATAAAATGAGCTTTCCTTTAGATCTGACAATCAATGATTAAATATGTAGGAAATTTAGATAATCCTTTATATGTATTCTAGGTTCTTCATCGATAGAGAATCATCTGTATTTATTAGAGATTCTTGTTCAATGGTACCCTTCGACACATTTATATAGAAGTCACTTGGTCATTATGATGACCATGTTGGTTTTAAGTCCACTCAGTGGGGAACTTGAGGTTTATTGTAATTCATAAGGACATGGATTATTTTAGAGCTCGGATTGGACCCGTAGATGGGCTACCTACATATCCTTTGTTTAGAAAAGAATCAGAACCCACATAGTTCGAGTAAGGGAGTATGATGTTTATGATTGATGGATCAAAGAAGGATGTCACAATTACTTTTACACTCTAAGCTCACGTGAGTCATGCTCGGTGTGAGAAACATGAGGTATTGGTAAAAATTAGACAATTGTGCCATTAAATATGCAATCATAAGAAATAATGTGGGGCTTATGTATGTATGACTGCCCAGATAAATGAAGGTTAGGATTTACTTTAGAATAGAAATCCAGGAACAGGGTCCATAAAGGTATATGTGCTTTATGGAGATTTTGAATACTCTAACTTGGGGCTTACTCCTGAAAAGTAGGCCCAAATTAGGATAAGACTTATGATTGGGTTTTAATCCTGAAAATGAATCCCAGATCAATGGTAAATTAGGACTGGTTAAGAGAAATTATGACTGTAGCATACTCCTGAAAAAGAGGCCCAGGTAAAGGATTATGGTTTGGGGGTTACTCCTGAGGAGGATGCCCAAATTATGGGACTGGGGCTTACTCCTATGGAGGATGCCCATATTTGGGAACTTTAATAATTTGGGCTTACTCCTAAGGAGGATGCCCAAGTTAAGAATTATGACTGGGACTTACTCCTGGAAAGGAGTCCCATATTTGAGATTGGGGCTTACTTCTGAAAAGGGAGCCCAGGTTAAGAGAATTATGGTTGGGGCTTACTCTTAAGGAGGATGCCCATTTTTGAGACTGGGGCTTATTCCTGGAAAGGAAACCCAGGTTAGGGGATCTGGGTATTACTCCTAATAGGATGCCCAAATTAGAGGACTTATGACTGGGGGTTATTCCTAAAAAGGAAACCCAGGTTAGGGATTCTCTCATCTTTAAGGATGAGGTTGAATGAATGAAATCTCAATCTTTAGTGACATAAAGATGTGTAAATCACTAGTTTTTGAGAGATATTCCACAGAATTACTTTCAGATAAAAAAGTCTAATAAAAAAATCATGCCATAAATGGCTTTGAAGAGTCTCTTGAAGACTGAATCATGAATAGGAAATGTGTAATGGCTTAAAGGGGGTGAAATGGGAAAATTATTCACCCAAAAAGGCAAGGGCGCATAAGTCCGGGCAGGCGAGCAAGTCCTGGTCGCGCAGGTATGCCTGCGCAACACATGCTGTACTTGCGCGATGGTTAACCAGAAGGGTAATACTTGATAGACTCTTGATTAAAGCCTTTAGAATCCTCTTGAGGTTATTCTAGAAGAGGGGAGCGCAAGTTCTATTGAAGGAGCAAGGAGTCGCGCAAGTGTGGCATTTCCCCTTAAAGGGCTAGCCACTCAGGCACATAAGTGATGATGAGTTTCAACACTTAGTCCTTCATCCCCCTCTTTAGATCTTCCGTTCTAGGTAATAAATTATCTTATAAGTGATTCGGAAGCTTTGAGAGGAGACTAGGGCATCGAGAGACAAAATATGAGTTTTTGGAAAAAATACTCCCCTCAAAATGGGGGGCCCACAGGGTATATTTATAGGCTGGAGAAGACCCCGGGCAGTTATCCATTAGGGCGCGCAGGTGACTTGCGCGACCAACTTCGGCGAGCAAGTGTACTTGGGCGACCATTGCGGTGCGCAAGTATACTTGCGCGACCAGTGTAAAACTTGTGTGACCCTTGAACAATGTTCTTCTTATTCCTTCCTTTGTCTATTTTTTGATAATTGTCCAAAGGTTGAATCACTTTGATCTAAGATATTCCCCTTTTCCAATCATTGGATTCTGTGACGAAAGGAGCATCAACAAAAGTCCCCCCTCAGAGTTGGATCCAGAGTGAAAAGAAGATTTGACTCTGTAGAGACCCGAATCTTAACGTACCTGAACATTACATTACTTTTGTGGAATAGTTAGTACATAACAAAAAAACAAATACACACAAGGACCGTAATAGTTTAGTGTCTTTGGAAACTTGGAACATAATCATCTAATCGTGGTGAAAGATCTTCAATATCTCCCATAAAGATCATCCTTTTTTTTACCTAAAACCTTTCTTTATATAATGGGGGAAAAGAAAACATAAAAGGGTGAGCTCAAATGCTCAGTATGGGTAAACAAAAGAAATATCAATCACATCATACACATAAGAACATAACTTTTGGAAATCTTAACCTGCAAAAGAGCTCATAATATCATAACATGGGATAAATCATAGAAGTGAAATGTAATCCCAATAATCATAACTTAAAACATGAAACTTTGTTTCATACACACATAATCATAGAGAATCATTTCTTGTTAGTCAAGACTCATTGCCAAGACTATCTTAGTGGACAAAGTCCCTTTCTGAACCGAGTCACCCTCATTTCAGTCCAATTTCACTGCACCGGTATAACCTACCATTCCAGCCATGTCTATCTCATGAGATATAAAATCTTTACCCAATGAATGGGAGGGAGATATAGGTCCCACCCATCTTATAATGAATCCTTTCTTATGTGTGCCACATAATCATAAATCATACATCATCGCATAACACATGTAACAAAAATGGGATTCTTGAAACATCATGACATCATAAAACAAATCATATAAGGTAAATTACTTCATAAAAATAATTCCCTCACAACATAATCAAGTCAATGTAATAATAGGGATAAAAACAGAACCCTTTATTATCTTAAATGGAAAATAATTTTGATAAAACACTTGAACTCCATTCTTGAGGAAAATATCCTTTCTTCTTCAAAAACACTTTTCTTTTCATAACATGCCATACAATTATAAACTAAAAGAAGTTGATTAAAAATAAACATGAAAACTTGTAAAGGAAGCTTCTTGGAAATAATGTTTTAAAAATCCATTAATGTCGTATAAGTTAAAAAAAACATTTTTCGTACTTTTGTCAGAAAAGTCAAAAAGTACCTCATACGAAAAAACGACAAAAGATTCCTTGTATATTCTTTACTAAAAACTCACCAAAGGGTAAAATTGGATTTAAATTATTGTAAGTGGATTTAAACAATATTACATATTGAGGGAACATGGATGTGGTTGATAAAATACACCCCAGTAAATACCAAATTATAAACAATCTCGGATAAAAATTAGATTGTGATATTTCCCCTTAACTTAGGTCCAACTTGCTTTGTACGTGTCCGAACATCCTGTATAATGATTTAAATCATGTTATTGACTTATTCCAGAATCATATTCATTGTTATTATATCATATATGGTCTACTTATGACTTTATATTACCCGTTCTTTTGTAAATTCATGTTAAAGTAGCATTTTGGGTAAAATCTTCTCATTTGTTTTTCGTGTTTTTAACTTGTAATTATTAATATGATTACTTGGATCATGATTACTTATATCCAGAATGTAAAACATGATTTATATATAATATATATTCATAATATACATATATATAATATATTGATAAATGGAATGAAATACACCGTTCATGGAGACGGTAGTCCGTACGTACGCATGAACGTTGTTTTCGTTTTCTTATTGAATTGAATGGAATTAAGTAGTTGACATACATATAAATATACATAAATCCAGTATCATTATTATTCCATATATTTCATTAGTACTTGTTATATATACTTTATAATCATTCATGAATGGTTAATGTGGAGAATGAATCTCATCGCGTCGTGGAGAAGGTAGTTCGTACGTACGCACGAGCGACGATATCATTCCCATGGTCGTGGAATTGTGTTGAAGTGTATGTATACAATTTCAGTATCAATATCCCTTTATAATAATCATATATATTTACTCATTACACCTTTATACCCATCCAATTAAGGTGGTGGAGGAAAATAGATTACACCACTGCGTGGAGACGGTATTCCGTACGTACGCACGCGCGGTGATTTCCTTTTTCCGTAGGATGGATAGAAGGTTAACTAGAGTTGTTTCATATTTATAATAACATATAAGTATATAAGAAATACTGATGTTGTTACTTTATCATGAAACAAATAAAGAAGAAGAAGTTGAAGAATAAATAAATTGAAAAAGATCGGTAATGGATATTACCTCTTTTTGACGCGCCTTCACTTAACCTCCACTTAAAGAACTAAGGATGGTATTTTAAGTAGAACAGGACCTCTAGGATGATACTAGGGAAGTGGAAAAGAGATTTTCTCAGGGGTTGGCCGAGCTTGAAGGCTCAAATTTGTGTGAGGAAGAGACGGAGGAGGTGCCCTTTTATAAGGGAGGAGAGGGGCATCTTAGGAAAATCTCAAAATATTATTCTATATTAAGGTCAAATTCGGTTTATAATGGTTCCAAATGGTCTTATTTAGAAGTTAATGTGGGGATGGTTCGAAATCCTCTCATCCAATTGGATTTAGACAAGTTTAGGTTATTATGTTTGCCTTATCAATTAGATTTAACTCTAAGTTAAATAATTTAACTTTTACCATGTCTTTTTGTTTTCTTACACTATATGGTTAATAAACTTACCATAATAAGCCAAAAGAACCCCAAGTTGTTTATTATTAATATATATATTTTTATCTAAGTCATTTGGACGAACCTTAGATTTTTAGGAATTAAATAACAATTGATAATATAATATTTGTTTTAAAAACTAATTTATGTCAATTTTGACACTATTTGGTACATGATTTTTATGAAATTCATAACAGAATGATAAGTTCGAACCAAGTTACTTAAATCGACAATAACATGTCATATTAACCTAGAAAATTAGTCTAAGTAATAAAAGTCTCAAATTACATTTATTTGGGCATTTATAACATCAATTATGTTAATGTTTCTTAAAAAGGTAATTACTGCATCATTGTTGTGTCATAAATAAATTAAATTCTTTAAAGTCTCAAAATTAAAAATAAAATACAATTATGTAGGGAATCCTTTTATCTTTATAATTAATATTTATAGTCGAATTTATCTTATGTATAACTCCATATTTAAAATGTTTTAGTAAATAAACTTTGATTTTAACTCTTTTAACTCTTCTTTGAATTAAATAATAATAAATGTCCTAATCTAATCCAAGTGGGCCTAAATGATAATATTTTACACTCAAGGTTGTTTTTGGTCGAGATACACTTGTCCAATAGGATTAGGACATGTGTTAGGGTAATATTAATATCATTTTTACCCTTAATGACCCTATTTACTTTTAACTGTGGTAAATAAAAGTAAAAAGTTACTATTCACCAAAAATTATTTTCATCTCATTGAACCACATTTTACTTACTGACATCAACCGTGTCTCTCGGATTTTTGAAATTCCATTCACAAATGCTGTAAAATTAAGATTTATGAAAAAAATAATTTTTCTAACTACCACTTAGTAGTTTCACTATTCATCAAAAATTGAAGTTTTTCAGAAAAATGCCAAAATATCACCCTAATCTATAATTGATATTCCGAATTCAAAAATGATTTCTATTTTACAAAATTCCCAACATATAAGTTGCATTAATTAATTTTATAATTAATTTCCGCTGTCACAACAAATAGCGTGTTTTTAAGAGATAATAACTATCAAAAGATTAACACTTGTTTATGTCTGGTGTAAATGTGAAATTACATCCAATGACCAACATTGTATTGAATTGTAAAATATATTCTAAATATATTTTAAAACCACTCAAATTAATAATTTATCACTATTAATTATTTCGATTAAAAAAGTTGTTTTTAATTATAATTTAGTAATTTTCACTATTAATCAAAATATGAAAGTTATCCGAAAAGTACCAAAATTTCACCTTAGGCTAAATTCGATACTCCGAATCCAAAAATGAAGTCCATTTTGAGAGATAAAATTTCTAAAATTTTAAAAGGTGGTTATTACTATTCTTAACAGCTAGTTTTAATAATATTTTAATAGCATATCGTTGTTTAGTGAAACTCATTATTGCGTACTACACACGCTATCGAGGAAGGTCGTGATTGCATGTAATGCAAGGAAAGTCAAGGATGTGTGTTGGGCAAGATCCTTTTGGTGTAGCGTACAACACAAGACATTAATAAAATTAAAAAGAATATTTTTCATAAAATCTCGGGTTGTTACATTCTACCCCCCTTAAAATTAATTTCGCCCTCGAAATTCGTCGGGGTTATAAATGGTTTACTATTCAAAAGTTTCTTTAATAGAAACCCACATCGTAAAAAAGGAATATCAAAACCAATATTTAAAAACAAAAGTATGAAACATAACGGTTACCCAAATAAACTAATCACTGGGTTTCCACATAGGTGAAAATATGGATATGGAAGAAAAATCTAACCATCTTGTTCTGATGGGGAGCGGTAGAGAACATGGCTATGGAAAAGCCAACAATCACAAATCCATAAATTTGTGATGATCTAAGGTACCATCTGATTAATCAGATATAAGATCACTAGGACAACATTTTCGGTTTTCAAGATCGTTTCCCTAAAGTTGAAGAATTTGAATTAGAATAAATACTTACTTTATTTTGGTACAATCTCACTATTGTTCGTGCCTTGAAAAATTTCCACTTCATCTCTTAAATAAATGAAGTTGAATTTGTTATTCGTGAAGTGTTAGCAGATCATGTGATAGAATGACGGGTCATTCCATCTGTCTCAAACAAAAGGTCAGCAAAAATTATATACATAAGTCGATCTATAGTGAGATTAATCATATATGGTTCCTAAAATGGACTTATACTTCATATATCATACTGATTAATATAATAAAACTAGTTTCTACTAAACAGGGACTTCATGTAGGCCAGTGGTAGGCGAAAAAGGCCAGTCGTACTTCAGTTGTGGGTTCGATTCCCACAGCCTTGTCTGACGCGATGGGCTATCGCCCGTCCTACAGGTTGTCCTTTTTCTAAAGCTATATTACTATAACATCCATCAATAATATCGAAAAACAAACAATACTAACTTATGTCCAACATAATCCATTCCAATATTTAGGCTTAACTATAATACTGCAGTCCACTATCAGAGATTTAATACCATCGTTGATCCCCATATATCATAAGATATATCTTGTTGGTCACATTCCAAACATTCAAAGGCCTTAATCATGTACTCCCTTGAATACCCATTGAACCTTAGTGAAAACATGAATGCAGTTAAAAGTTAACACCTTCCACATACCAAAATCCTCAAAATTCTATATACTCAGACCATGATATCACTTAGTCCTTATATCAATCATGAGCTCATGAATACGATCAAACATTTAATTTTCTCCTGATCCCTTAATTATGCGCAAATCATCTACATTCCAAAAATATCTGAATAACCTTTCATGGATAATGGTAACATTAATCATACACTTTAAAAACTTAAGGAAATACAACAGTGTAAAAATCCTTAGATGTCTCTTTATTCCATAGTACCATGATATTCTTTATACAACATTACACATGATAAACATGTAATCATTCCACTACCTTCTTAAACCATTGACCAAGCTTCAACAATTCTTTCATATCACATGTCATTTGTAGTCTCTTCATCATCATCAACATAAATACTACCCATATGGCCGTACTGATTCTATTCATGAGACTTTCCCTTAGGGCATTGGTTTGCATAATGCCCGTACATTCCACATTTAAAACATTTAACCATTGTTGATGTCGTAGCAATACCATTATCCTCATCCCTGGTGTTAACTGAACCTTTTCCTTTGCACTTACTGCCTTTGTGTCCTTCTTTTCCACACCCAAAGCATCTTCCAGTTCCTTTAAAACATTCTCCTTGATGCCTCTTCCCACATGATTTACATAGGGGAAATTGAACTTTCTTTCCTCTATGATCATCATGAAACTCCATCTTTCTCTTATTAGCCGAGTCAGGAAACATACCAAATTTTACTTTATTGATCATATTATGAGATTGATGATTCGGCATAATAATGATGTTTGGACTTCCAAATCCCATTTCATTTGGTTTCTCATGAAGAATATCATTCCATTGTCCATCATATCCTCTATTATTGTGAATCATCTTGTTTCCAGCCATTTTCTAAAACCCAAAAAGAATAGTGTGAGAGGCAAAAATCATGCTATGGAAAACAACATAATAAAGGGGGATTACCCTTAATATCTAACATCTTAGGTTAAATTCTAAGATCATTACCGTAGTTCTAGGACTATATCCTATACGTATACTCATCCTTAGGGACATCCCTAGACATACCTTAGAAATATCTCTAGGAATCTCACTAACGTTTTCGCATCCTAGTTTCCAAAGGTTGACTAAACCTTTCCTCATATACCAACTGCAGAGACCCGAAGCTTAACGTACATGAACATTACATTACTTTTGCGGAATACTTGGTGCATAACAAAAAAAACACACACACAAGGATCGTAATAGTTTAGTGTCTTTGGAAACTCGGAACGTAATCTTCTAATCGTGGTGAAAGATCTTCAATATCTCCCATAAAGATCTTCCTTTTATTCTTCCTAAAACCTTTCTTTATATCCTGGGGGAAAAGAAAACATAAAAGGGTGAGATCAAATGCTCAGTAATTGTAAACAAAAGAAATATCAATCACATCATACACATAAGAACATAGCTTTTGGAAATCTTAACATGCAAAAGAGCTCATAATATCATAACATGGGATAAATCATTGAAGTGAAATGTAATACCAATAATCATAACATAAAACATGAAACATTGTGGCATACACACATAATCATAGAGAATAATTTCTTGTTAGTCAAGACTCATTGCCAAGACTATCTTAGTGGACAAAGTCCCTTTCTGAACCGAGTCACCCTCGTTTCAGTCCTGTTTCACTGAACCGATATAACCTACCATTCCATCCATGTATATCTCATGAGATATAAAATCTTTACCCAATGCATTGGAGGGAGATATAGGTCCCACCCATCTTATAATGAATCCTTTCTTATGTTTTCCACATAATCATAAATCATACATCATCGCATAACACATGTAACAAAAATGGGATTCTTGAAACATCATGACATCATAAAACAAATCATATAAGGTAAATGACTTCATAAAAATAATTCCCTCACAACATAATCAAATCAATGTAATAATAGCGATAAAAACAGAACCCTTTATTATCTTAAATGGAAAATAATTTTGATAAAACACTTGAACTCCATTCTTGAGGAAAATATCCTTTCTTCTTCAAAAACACTTTTATTTTCATAACATGTCATACAATTATAAACTAAAAGAAGTTGATTAAAAATAAACATTAAAACATGTAAAGGAAGCTTTTTGGAAATAATTTTTTAAAAATCCATTAATTTCGTATAAGTTAAAAAAACATTCTTCGTACTTTTGTCATAAAATATAAAAAGTACCTCGTACGAAAAAACGACAAAAGATTCCTTTCATATTCTTTACGAAAAACTCACCGAAGGGTAAAATTGGATTTAAACTATTGTAAGTGGATGGAAAAAATATTACATATTGAGGGAACATGGATGTGGATGATAAAATACACCCCAGTAAATACCAAATTATAAACAATCTCGGATAAAAATGATATTCTGATATTTCCCCTTACCTTAGGTCCGACTTTCTTTCTATGTGTCTGAACCTCCTGTATAATGATTTAAATCATGTTATTGACTTATTTCAGAATCATATTAATTGTTATTATATCATATATGGTCTACTTATGACTTTATATTACTTGTTCTTTTGTAAATTCATGTTAAAGTAGGGTTTTGGGTAAAATCGTCTAAATTTGTTGTTCGTGTTTTGAACTTGTAATTATTAATATGATTACTTGGATCATGATTACTTATATAGAGAATGTAAAACATGATCTATATTTAATATATATTCAGAATATACATATATATAATATACTGATAAATGGAATGAAATACACTGTTCATGGAGACGGTAGTCCGTACGTACGCATGAACGCTGTTTTCGTTTTCTTATTGAATTGAATGGAATTAAGTAGATGACATAAATATAAATATACATAAATCCAGTATCATTATTATGTCATATATTTCATTAGTACGTATTATATATACTTTATAATCATTCATGAATGGTTAATGTGGAGAATGAATCTCATCGCGTCGTGGAGACGGTAGTCCGTACGTACGCACGAGCAATGATATCGTTCCCATGGTCGTGGAATTGTGTTGAAGTGTATGTATACTATTTCAGTATCAATATTACTTTATAATAATCATATATAGTTACTCATTACACCTTTATACCCATTAAATTAAGGTGGTGGTGGAAAATAGATTACACCACGGCGTGGAGACGGTATTCCGTACGTACGCACGCGCGGTGATTTCCTTTCTCCGTAGGATGGATAGAAGGTTAATTAGAGTTGTTTCATATTTATAATAACATATCAGTATATAATAAATTCTGATGTTATTACTTTATCATGAAACAACTAAATAAGAAGAAGTTGAAGAAGAAAAAAATTGAATAAGATTGGTAATGGATATTACCTCTTTTTGACGCGCCTTCACTTAACCTCCACTTAAAGAACTAAGGATGGTCTTTGAAGAATCCCAGGACCTCTAGGATGATACTAGGGAAGTGGAGAAGATATTTTGGCAGGGGTTGGACGAGCTTGAAGGCTCAAATTTGTGTGAGGAAGAGAGGGAGGAGGTTCCCTTTTATAAGGGAGGAGAGGGGCATCTTATGAAAATCTCAAAATATTATTTTATATTAAGGTCAAATTCAGTTTATAATGGTTCCAAATGGTCTTATTTCAAAAATAAAGTGGGGATGGGTCGCAATCCTCTCATCCAATAGTATTTAGACAAGTTTAGGTTATTATTTTAACCTTATCAATTAGATTTAACTCTAAGTTAAATAATTTAACTTTTACCGTGTCTTTTTGTTTTCTTACACTATATGGTTAATAAACTTACAATAACAAGCCAAACGAACCCCAAGTTGTTTATTATTAATATATATATCTTTATCTAAGTCATTTGGCTGATCATTAGATTTTTAGGAATTAAATAACAATTGTTAATATAATATTTGTTTTAAAAACTAATTTATGTCAATTTTGACACTATTTGGTACATGGTTTTTATGAAATTCATAGAAGAATGATAAGTTCGAACCAAGTTCCTTAAATCAACAATAACATGTCATATTAACCTATAAAATTAGTTTAAGTCATATAAATTCTCAAATTACATTTATATGGGCATTTATAATATTAATTATGTTAATTTTTCTTAAAAAGGTAATTACTACATCATTGTTCTGTCACAAATAAATTATATTATTTAAAGTCTAAAAATTTCAAATAAAATACCACTATGTAGTAAATCCTTTTATATTTCTAATGAATATTTATTGTCTAATTTATATTATTTATAACCCCATATTAAAAATATTTTAGTAAATATAATTTTATTTTAACTCTTTTAACCCTTCTTTGAATTAAATAATAATAAATGTCCTAATCTAATCTAAGTGGGCCTAAATGATAATATTTTACACTTAAGGTTGTTTTTGGTCTAGATAAACTTGTCCAATATGATTAGTACACGTTTTAGGGTAATATTAATATAATTGTTACCCTTAATTACCCTATTTACTTTTAACCGTGGTAAATAAAAGTAAAAAGTTACTATTCACCAAAAATTATTTTCATCTCATTGAACCACATTTTACTTACCGACATCAACTGTGTCTCTCGGATTTTTGAAATTCCATTCACAGAAGTGGTAAAATTAAGATTTATGAAAAAATTAATTTTTTTAACTACCACTTAGTAGTTTCACTATTCATCAAAAATTGATGTTTTTCAGAAAAATGCCAAAATATCACCCTAAGCTATAATTGATATTCCGAATTCAAAAATTATTTCTATTTTACAAAATTCCCAACATATAAGTTGCATTAATTAATTTTATAATTAATTTCCGCTGTCACAAAAAATAGCGTGTTTTTAAGAGATAATAACTATCAAAAGATTAACACTTATTTATGTCTGCTGTAAATGTGAAATTACATCCAATTACCAACATTGAATTGAATTGTAAAATATATTCTAAATATACTTTAAAACCACTCAAATTAATAATTTATCACTATTAATTATTTCGATTAAAAAAGTTGTTTTTAATTATAATTTAGTAATTTTCACTATTCATCAAAATATGAAACTTATCCGAAAAAGTACCAAAATTCACCTTAGGCTAAATTCGATACTCCGAATCCAAAAATGAAGTCCATTTTGAGAGCTAAAATTTCTAAAATTTTAAAAGGTGGTTATTACTATTCTTAAGAGCTAGTTTTAATAATATTTTAATAGCATATCGTTGTTTAGTGAAACTCAATATTGCGTACTACACATGCTATCGAGGAAGGTCGCGATTGCGTGTAATGCAAGGCAAGTCAAGGATGTGTGTTGTGCAAGCTCCTTTTGGTGTAGCGTACAACACAAGACATTAATAAAATTAAAAAGAATATTTTTCATAAAATCTCGGGCTGTTACAGACTCTGAGGAAACAAGAGAAACCAGGGGTCTTTGTTGTTATTGGCAGTTTAAAGTCATGCATTTCGGACATAAAGAGGATAATGTTAAAGGTCAAAATAGCTTTGACCGAAATGGATTAGAATTGATTCCATTCCTTGAAAATTCATCTGAAAACATATTACCATACTCAAGTATGATGGAAAATATGTAAGCTATAACTTAAGAATATTTGAATCTGGGGAATGATATGAAAAAGATCTAAAAGGAATTATAAGAAGTAGTTTCCAAGGATGAAGATACCATTATTTATCAAACCTGTTAGGGGGTTGAATTATGCAGGAGCCACTTAAGGGAATTGGTTGCATAGTTAAATTAAATAGTATCTTTTGGCTAACAAGTCTGTTATGTAGACTGTTTATGCAAGGCCGCATATGGGCATGTGCTGCATAGTCAGGAAAAAGAACTCTCAAAAATTTACTTTCCTAGTGCTAAAAGCCAGTGAATGTTTATGGAGATTCAAATCTTCCAAAGTATAGAGTTTTCTATATGGAAATAGGTACTTGAATATGGAGAAGATATTTCCAAACAAGATTATCAAAGAACTGGATGAGTATCACTCCTACGAAGGTCTGACCCAAACGTAGGGAAGAATAATATAAACCATAGACTTGAATTATTTCAGATCATGAAAAAGGATATGGGACAAATATGTTAATGATGACTATTTTTGTGGATCCCTACAGACTGCCGTTTAAGACAAATAAGGGAAAAAGATGCCTTCTTCCTAAGACTGAAGTTACCACTATCCGACAAACCCATTAGGGGGTTGAATTATGCAGGGGCACATAAGGGCATTGGTTGCATAGTCAAATAATAGTATCTTTTGGCTAACAAGTCTGTTATGTAGACTGTTTATGCAAGGCCGCCTATGGGCACGCGCCACATAGTCAAACAAAAGAACTCTCATAAGTTTGAAAATTTTGTGACTATAAGTCATGGAAAGGGTTATGAGGATCTGAAAATATTTAAGGTTAGGATTATGACACATAAAGATGGGTATTGTTCAATTTATACAAAGATACATAGATAAATTCTAACCATAATCATGTTGTGGCTGGGTCCTGAATTGAAATGTTGGACTTCACTACGTATCCCATAAGGATGAGAATCAAGCCATACGTAGTTATTAAACTATAGTTTAATGTCGTGTTGGACAAAAGGATTAGAGATCTATGTTTAGGGTCATAGATCTTGGACCATTGTAAGAAATACACAGTGTGTGTTTTCATGGGGACTATTCAGCCAAGGGACTGAAAATGGAATTTGGGGTTAGGCCCAAAGACATGGGGCTGGATTCGAGGGACACTCGAACATTCCTACGTATCCCATAAGGATGGGAATAAAGCCCACATAGTTCTAGAAATACCCTCTGTACAAATTTGGTTCGTACATGTGATGGGTGAAAGGGGAATTTAGTGCAATGATGGTTTAACCGAAGATAAAAGGTTCGGGCATTGCCATGAATGCATGAAGTCTTTGAAAATGATACATGATTTAAAAATAAATGAAAATAATGGTTCCCTATCAAGTGAGGGTATCAAATAAATTTTTAGTTTATTGTCATACTGGACACAAGTGTTGTATAGTTAAACGTCGTATAACAAGGACGAAAGTGAACCAATGTAAAGATATTGATTCTATGGGAGGTTTCATGAATTAACATTGTATGTGATGGAGATGAACCGACGTGAAGAGATTGGTTTTGGGCTTGAACCTTGGGAGGTTGACTACATACCCAGCCTAGAAGGAAAGGATCAAAGTCTGTGTAGTTCAATTAAAGAATGAATTAATGATCAAGTTGTTCTTGGGGACAATGACCTAAAAAATGATGTTAGGACTTACACATGGTTAGCGGCCCAGAGAGAGTGTTATGGTTGAGGGTTGATCTAAGCTCACGTGAGTCATACTCGGTGTGAGAAACAAGAGGTAAAAACAACCTTAACGATGCATTATTTAATTTCATGTAGGACATATAAAGTGAATATGCAGTTTAAAGTCTTGCAGTTAGGACTATTGGTGTTGCACAGTTTAGTGTCATGTAGTAGGGACAAAATACAGTTTAATGTTGTAACGCCATGACCCTAGTTACCTAGAGTCGGTGCATTGTTACATAACATTGGCATGATCACGAGAAAGATGAAGTCTCGAAAGACCGATTAGTTTAGTAGCCTTGGAATAACTAGATACATCCATAAATTTTTACATTACATCATAAAAAAAACATCTTGTCTTCATATCCCCTCATACTATCCCTGCAGGTCATTCATAAATTACTTCTTCATAATCCTGGGAAAAATAAAACATTGAAAGGGGTGAGCATAGATGCTCAGTAAGGAAAACATTATAGCAGAAGCTTTCATAAAGAAGCATATACACTTAAGGTTGTTTATAACTAAAAAAAGCCTTTTAAACTTGAACTTCATCATAAAATGGCAAAGATAAAATAAAATAATGCCATTTACTTACTCACATGGATATTCTATTAGTCGAACAATCCCATACATTATCAATAACCACATTCATAATGATGGAATGCATAATTCCATACTATCATAACCACATAGTCAAGGCCTCATGCCAAGACTACAAATAAGATTCTGCCAAGGCCTTGTGCCAAGACACTAGTTTTGTCTCATGAGACCTACTGATGCATCGAGGAGCTATAGAGGGCTCCACCTGTCACTTATTAAGTCCAATGCATTCCTCATATGAACATTTTTAAACATAACATAAACATTTGTATTAAAACTAGCATACAAAATGTCAATAACTTTACCACAAACCATGAATGGTATAAAAATAGCACATCCATAGTCAAACATAACTCATTCGATACAATATGAAAGATTGTATTGTATCACATTAACCTCAATCAATAATAATGAAGGATGTTGACATAGATGAAAATAATCATCAAAACTATTTGAGAGAAATATCCCCCTTTTCTTGAAAACATTTAAAAGTCACACTATTTGTTAAGAAGACATTTAAAAATATATTTTTGAATCAAAGTGTCCCATACCACTTTGAAACATTTTAAAAGGAGTTTTAATTCTAAAAAATTAATGTCCATATAAATAAATCCTTAAAACCATTTTTAAAACAAGGACATTAATGAGAATGATTTAGATGAATAAGTCTTTAAAACATTTAAAAATGGTATTTTAGTTAGAGATTCTAACCAAAAGAGAGACACTTGAATACAAATAATTGAGGTAATAAAAACTTTTTAATATCATGAGAATAATGGGATTCATGATATACTATGTCAAAGTACTTTATATACACCACATAAAAGTGATTTGGTGTATATCAACAATGAAGTCTCAATGGAATGTAAATTGAGATGAAATCTCTCATAAAGGCTGTATCCTTAGGTTAAGGATAAATCAACGACATAGTTATGTGTGAAAAATATAAATACACTAAATATGATTGGATGTTCAGTGTAAAACAATCAAAGGACATTCACACATAATCATGTAAAAACAACACCAATGAATTGGATGTTTAACTCAACAAATGGAGAATGAGTTAAAATTACTCTTATCTAATTCATATTGATGACTTGAGAAATTATCAATGGATTGATTATGTGTATCAAAGGTATGTCCACATAAAAGTGGAGTGGAAATTATGACATAAACAAATGAATAGAGATTCCACACATAATCTCGGAGTAAAATAATCAATGGAGATTGCGTAAAGCCGAATAAATGGAAATTGGAATTTCAAATTCCATTATCGATTTGGTAACTTATCAAACATGAACCCATGAAAGAAGGATAACACAGTGATGATTTAAATATACATTAATTAAATTATATTACACAATTAATACAAACATGGGCAGCACACACACCACATGCAATAAATAAGTGGTGAATAATGGAATTCTCACAACATTAAGAGTGAGATAAGAAACTCCTTACCACGTTAATCAATTGAGTCGTATGGACAAAATTTAATAACCAAAACATTATTTACAGAATAACATGAATATAAAGAGAATCATTATAATATATATCAAATGGAAGCAAACAATACACCCCTTTCAATAATTTAGTGGCGAATAATGGAAATCTCACAGAATTGAAAGTGAGATAAGAAAATCCCTTACTTTGTACTGTTTCCTTGGTCAACGGTAGTTTTACCTCCTATATAATGGGGAAATAATTTTTATTGAATTATACAAGAATCATTTACTTTAATATGATATCATATATGATCTTTTAACATTGATTTGTTAATAATATCTTAGAATTATCGTCATTTCGGGTGTTAACGGGTTCATTTTACTTTATATTCTTTGTTATGTGAGCCATATTCGTTATTAATGGGATGTATATTATTCATATCCAGAATGATATCAAGTCCTTAGATACTATTTCTAAATCATCAAATTATAATTATACTTGAATGGATATGATGGAGAATGAATCTAATCGCGTTCGTGGAGACAGTAGTCCGTACATACACACAAATGACAATATCATTCTTTTGATATTAAAATAACATATAATTTGATGTTATATCATATATAAAGAATCATTATCATGTTATATTTATTATTTACATGAGTTACACATCATTATTATACCCATACAAATAATAATATATTGAATAACAATTACACCACGACGTGGAGACGGTAAGCCGTACGTACGCACGTATGGTGACATGTTATTCAAAGGATGGATAGAATACTGAATATGGTTGTAAAAAATTTATAATAAAATCACAGTATATATATGATACTGGAGTTATTATTTTATAATGGTAATAACAATGAAAGAGTAAGTGGAAGAAGAAAGGAACATGAAAAGGGGTGGTGAAAACATTACCTCTTCTTCGGGTTCTTCCTTTTGATTTGATCAAAAGGGCTTTTTAGGTTGGCTTTCGGATCAAAATAAGGCCTATAGGTTGTAGTGAGGGAAGTTCAGATAGTATTTGGGTAGGGGTTGGCCGAACCAAAGGGATTTTATGGTGTGAAGAAATGAGAAGGAGAAGTGCCATTTTATAAGAGGGGTGAGGGGCACCTTCGGAAAAGCTAGAAATATTAATTTATAATAAATTCATATTCGGTTTATAATGCCTCCAAAGTTTATTATTTAATTTTTAAGGTGGAGATGGGTCAAAAAAAACTCATCCAATAGAATTTAGACAGGTTTGGGTCATTATATTAACCTTATATTTAAGTATTAACTCTTAGTTAATTAGTTTCACTTTTATAATGTCTCTTTGTATTTTTATATTATATGGTTAATAAACATACTATATACATCCAAGAGACCCCAAAGTGGTCCTTTAATGATGAAACTATCATGATATAAGTATCTTGGCCGAACCATATATTTTTAGGAATTTAATATCAATTCATAATATAATATTTATTTTTAGAACTCTTTTATGTCAATTTTGACACTATTAAATAGTTGATTTTTGTGAAACTTATAACAGATTGATTACTTCGAAAAAATTCAACTAAATCAATCCTAATATATCATATTATCCTAGAAAATTATTTTAATTCATTAAAAGTTTCATATTATATTTATTTTGGTATTTATAATATCAATTATTGTAATTTTTCACTATTAAAGTAATTAATTCATCATCATTGTGTCATAAATAAATTAAATTATTTAATGTCTAAAAATTATAAATAAAATATCACTATGTAGGAAATAGTTTTATCTTTCTAATGAATATTTATAATCTAAAATAAAACATATATAACCCTCTGTAACAATTGTGTTGTTAAAATATATATGCTTGTGTCATTTTTGTATTTATTTTAACTTAATTAAAATAAAGTGTCATTATCACTTACAAGTCGATCCATGGGGTCCCCAAATCGACCCAAAGATGACCATGGTCGACCATGTATCAACAAATAGGGTTAAAACACGTTTTAGGGCAATTTAGTATTATTATAATATTATTTTGTAACATTTGTTTACCTAATTTACACTTTAACCATGGTAAATAAAATATTTACCGGAGTAATTATCCAAAATGTTTAAAAATAAAAGTTACCTATTTACACAATTTGAACATCCCGATTCCAAATATGGAATCCATTTTTCCAAATTCAAAACACAGAAGTGGCAGAAATTAATTTAAAATTAATTCCCGTTGTTAAAATAAAAAGCGTGTTTTTTAGAGATAATAACTATCAAAAGATTGTCACTTGTTTATGTCTGGTTTAAATGTGAAAGTTTGTTCAATGACCCACATTGTATTAAATGGTAAAAATATATTCTAAATATACTTTAAAACCACTCAAATTCATAATTTATCACTCTTAATTATTTTGATTAAAAAAAGTTGTTTTTATTTAAAATTTAGTAATTTTCACTATTCATCAAAATATGAAAGTTATCCGAAAATTACCAAAATTTCACCGTAGGATAATTTAGATATTCTGAATCCAAAAATGAAGTCCATTTTGAGAGATAGAATTTATAAAATTTCAAAAAGTGGGTATTACTATTCATAATGGCTAGTTTGATTGGTTATGGTGTGTTAAAATCTCGAAGTTGCGTACAATGCACGCCATTGCATTATTCGAAAGGAAACATACCGAGGAAGCTTGGGGTGTTACATTCTCCCCTCCTTCAATAAATTTCATCCTCGCAATTTTTAAAATTTTTCTTGGGAATATAATGGAAAGTCCCACATCGGAAAAAGAGTCAATAAAACTATCACTTTAAAAGAAAGAAAGAGAGGTATAAGGGTCATCCAAGATAACCCATACTAGGATTCCATGTAGGAAAACATGGATATGGATGATAAACTAGGTGTCAAGTTCTGATGGAGAGGGATAGAAATCATGATCAGGATAAAGTTAACTATAAGAAAACCACAAACTTGTGTTGGGACAAATGATCATTAGTCTCCTAGTAGGAAAGTAAACGGACAACATTTTTTTAAGTTACATTACATAAGGACGAGGAATTCATTTATGATATTGACTAAGAACATTATGAGAAATACTTACATTTTAAATAGAGTTTCATTCTTTAATAAATTTCCACCACTAACTCAATTTTTCTTAAACGATGAGTATTCAAGAAGACTTGGTCACACTGGAAGAGCTAGAATAAACTTCTATAGAATCACATGATCCATGCAGGATAAACAATATATTTACATTGTCTTTGAAGATTAATCAAAACCAAAATGGTTAGTGAATGATCTAATGATCCCCCAAAAGGATATTCCTTGAGATAAATATGCACTAATCTTAATTTCTAAAATTAAACCAACAATACCCCAAAGTTAAATAAATAACATTCAATAATCAATTGTCCTTAAAATCCTTCAATATAATCCAAACTAATATTGAAACCCAAAACATAGAAGAATTTGATTATGTAGTCTCCCATGTTAAATTGTATCTCCAAATGACATCAAATACTCTTAAAGTCACAAACTTAAAAGTAATTAACATCCTCACGTATTCTCTGTTATAGGTTAATCATTTCCATAAATAACACAAATCACTATAAATCCACAATAAAAACGTAGATAAAAATCCACCATTACTCTACAAATGAAACCCCATTGTATTCTATTTTCATTGGGCATATAGTGTTCCTAACAAAGCGAACATCTTCCAAAATAACATTTATCACTTAATCACCAAATCATTTTCCTATACCAAGGGTATTCATTTGATAAGACATAAGAACCCAAATCATCTTATTATTGATCAATAAAATCATTTAACAAAAAAAATAGTAACACTAATCAGGGACTTCACGTAGTCCAGTGGTAGGTGATAAATCCCAATCGCACTTTGGTTGTGGGTTCGATTCCCACAGCTTTGTCCGACGCGACGGGTTGCCACACGGTCTACATGTTGTCCTTTTTTAAAAACTATATTTTATAATATTACAAAAATGAGATAAATTCCTCAAAATAACTTAATTTAACCAAAAATGTTATATCATACCTTGCATTTTCATCCCAAATTATAATAACTTATAATTTTCTCAAACCCCAATGATCATATAAAACTAAATGGTTATTTATACCTATATCCACAAGAGAAGAGACAATTCTTCCTCCAATATCATTCTCACATGGCAAACTGCGGGGTTACAAATACAAGAGAAAATTATTCCAAAGTATACCCATCAACAAGGAGTGCTAATACTTTTTAAATTTTTCTCCAACCATTTATTTCCACATAGATTCTTCTTTGACCAAGAAAATATCCTATAGAATAGGGCATTCACTCGGGTAATGGCCAGGTCCTCTACATTTATGGCAAATGACTGTAAATGGACTCTTGGGACCATTTTTATCTTCTTCCATAGTACTCTTCATTTTTCTTCGGCAATTCTTCACTTTAGGTCCTTCCTTCCCGCACGTAAAAGATTTCATTGTCCCATTGAGACACTTTCATGGGTGTCTCTTTCCACATTTCCTGCATGATGAAAATTGAGGGTTCTTTTCTCCAAGGTCTCCATTTCTGGATCTCTTATCATTTATCACCTTTCTCTTCCATGTTGAGTCTGGGAGTTGGTTAATATATATTTTGTTGATCATATTTTTGGAAAACTGATTTGGCATAAAGACGATATCTTTTACGCCTACCAACATTCCATTTTGTTGCTCATTACCACCACCGTTCCCACCTTGTACATCATTCTCAAAGTCACTATGACTTCCTTGGAATCCATCCATTGACTAAAACCAGAAAGCATTGTGTGAGTAACAGTAGTTGTAAAATCATTTAGAGATTAAAATGTCACCATATTCTCAATTTGAAACATATTAGGATTAACCAAGGTCATTTACTCTCATCTTATATATATATTACATAAATCGGTTTGTAATGAAAATGTAAATTATCCTAAGCATATCCTCTGAGAGTGTCGTAACCAATAGTACAGCAAGGACCGTTTTCGTGCACCAGTTCCCATTCGAGTCTAGCTCAAAGCGGTGTTTTCAGGTATTACCCCTAGGTACATCTGTGCCAGAGCCGCCTCTACCTGCTCGTATCTATACAGGGATTTATTTCTCGGAAAACTCACAAAATCTCTACAATACCAAAATTATAGGAAGTTCTTTTATACTAATCCTCAAAGTTCATCTTAGGTCTACGTGCTCTGATCAGAGTTTATCTAAATCTAGCTTCCAACGTTTGTACTAAACTTCCTCTGATACCAACTGTAACACCCCGACCCTAGTTACCTAGAGTCGGTGCATTATTACATAACATTGGCATGATCACGAGAAAGATCAAGTCTCGAAAGACCGATTAGTTTAGTAGCCTTGGAATAACTAGATACATCCATAAATTTTTATATTACATCATAAAAAACATCTTGTCTTCATATCCCCTCATACTATCCCTGCAGGTCATTCATAAATTACTTCTTCATAATCCTGGGAAAAATAAAACATTGAATGGGGTGAGCTCAGATGCTCAGTAAGGATAACATTATAGCAGATGCTTTCATAAATAATCATAAACACTTAAGGCAGTATATAACTAAAACAAAATCCTTTTAAACTTGAACTTCAACATAAAATGGAAAAGATAAAATAAAATAATGTCATTTACTTACTCACATGGATATTCTACTAGTCGAACAATCCCATGCATTATCAATAACCACTTTCATAATGATGGAATGCATAATGCCAGACTATCATAACCACATAGCCAAGGCCTCATGCCAAGACTACAAATTAGATTTTTCCATGGCCTTGTGCCAAGACAGTAGTTTGTCTCATGAAACCTACCGATCCATCGAGGAGCTATAGCGGGCTCCACCTGTCACTTATTAAGTCCAATGCATTCCTCATATGAACAGGTTTAAACATAACATAAACATTCGTATTAAAAGTACCATACGAAATGTCAATACTTTTACCACAAACCAGGAATGGTATAAAAATAGCACATCCACAGTCAAACATAACTCATTAGATACAATATGAAAGATTTTATTGTATCACATTAACCTCAATCAAGAATAATGAAGGATGTTGACATAGATGAAAATAATCATCAAAACTATTTGAGAGAAATATCCCCATTTTCTTGAAAATATTTAAAAGTCACACTATTTGTTAAGAATCCATTTAAAAATAGATTTTTTAATCAAAGTGTCCCATACCACATTGAAACTTTTTAAAAGGAGTTTTAATTATAAAACTTTAATGTCCATATAAATAAATCCTTAAAACCATTTTTAAAACATGGACATTAATGAGAATGATTTAGATGAATAAGTCTTTAAAACATTTAAAAATGGTATTTTAGTTAGAGATTCTAACCAAAAGAGAGACACTTGAATACAAATAATTGAGGTAATAAAAACTTTGTAATATCATGAGAATAAAGGGATTCATGATATACTATGTCAAAATACATTATATACACCACATAAAAGTGATTTGGTGTATATCAACAAAGAAGTCTCAATGGAATTTAAATTGAGATGAAATCTCTCATAAAGGTCGTATCCTTAGGTTAAGGATAAATAAAAGACATAGTTATGTGTGAAAAATATAAATACACTAAATATGATTGGATGTTTAGTGTAAAACAATCAAAGGAAATTCACACATAATCATGTAAAAACAACACTAATGAATTGGATGTTTAACTCAACAAATGGAGAATGAGTTAAAATTACTCTTATCAAATTCATATCGGTGACTTGAGAAATTCTAAATGGATTGATTATGTGTATCAAAAGTATGTCCATAGAAAAGGGGAGTGGAAATTATGACATAAGAAAATGAATAGAGATTCCACACATAATCTCGGAGTAAAATAATCAATGGAGTCTGCGTAAGGCCGAATAAATGGAAATTGGAATTTCAAATTCGCTTATCGATTTGGTAACTTATCAAACATGAACCCATGAAAGAAGGATAACACAATTATGATGTAAATATACATGAATTAAAGTATATTACACAATTAATACAAACATGGGCAGCACACACACCACATGCAATAAATAAGTGGTGAATAATGGAATTCTCACGAAATTAAGAGTGAGATAAGAAACTCCTTACCAAGTTAATCAATTGAGTCGTATGGCCAAAAGTAAATAACCAAAACATTATTTACAGAATAAAATGAATATAAAGAGAATCATTATAATATATATCAAATGGAAGCACACAATACACCACTTTCAATAATTTAGTGGCGAACAATGGTAATCTCACGAAATTGAAAGTGAGATAAGAAAATCTATTACTTTGTACTTTTTCCTTGGTCGACGGTAGGTTTACCTCCTGTATAATGGTGAAATAATTTTTATTGAATTATAAAAGAATCATTTACTTTAATATGATATCATATATGATCTTTTAACATTGATTTGTTAATAATATCTTAGAATTATCGTCATTTCGGGTGTTAACGGGTTCATTTTACTTTATATTATTTGTTATGTGAGCCATATTAGTTATTAATGGGATTTATATTATTCATATCCAGAATTATATCAAGTCCTTAGATACTATTTTTAAATCATCAAATTATAATTATACTTGAATGGATATGATGGAGAATAAATCTCATCGCGTTCGTAGAGACGGTAGTCCGTACATACGCACGAGCGACAATATCATTATTTTGATATTAAAATAATATATAATTTGATGTTATATCATATATACAGAATCATTATCATGTTATATTTATTATTTACATGAGTTACACATCATTATTATACCCATCAAAATAATAATATATTGAATAACAATTACACCACGACGTGGAGACGGTAAGCCGTACGTACGCATGTATGGTGACATGTTATTCAAAGGATGGATAGAATACTGAATATGGTTGTACCATATTTATAATAACATCAGAGTATATATATGATACTGGAGTTATTATTTTATAATGGTAATAACAAAGAAAGAGGACGTGGAAGAAGAAAGGAACTTGAAAAGGGGTGGTGAAAACATTACCTCTTCTTCGGGTTCTTCCTTTTGATTTGATCAAAAGGGCTCCTTAGGTTGGATTTAGGATCAAACTAAGAACTCTAGGTTGTAGTGAGGGAAGTTGAGATAGTATTTGGGCAGGTATTGGCCGAACCAAAGGGCTTTGAAGGTGTGAAGAAATGAGAAGGAGGAGTTCCCTTTTATAAGAGGGGAGAGGGGCACCTTTAGAAAAGCTAGAAATATTAATTTATAATAAATTAATATTCGGTTTATAATAGCTCCAATGTTTATTATTTAACTTTTAAGGTAGATATGGGTCTAAAACAACTCAACAAATAGAATTTAGACAGGTTTGGGTCATTATATTAACCTTATCTTTAAGTATTAACTCTTAGTTAATTAGTTTCACTTTTATAATGTCTCTTTGTATTTTTATATTATATGGTTAATAAACTTACTATATACATCCCAGAGACCCCCAAGTGGTCCATTAATGATGAAACTATCATGATATAAGTATCTTGGCCGATCCTTAGATTTTTAGAAATTTAATATCAATTAATAATATAATATTTGTTTTAAGAACTCTTTTATGTCAATTTTGACACTATTCAATAGTTTATTTTTGTTAAACTCATAACAGATTGATTACTTAGAAAAAAGTCAATTAAATCAATACTAATATGTCCTATTATCCTAGAAAATTATTTTAATTCATTAAAAGTTTCATATTATATTTATTTGGGTATTTATAATATCAATTATTTTAATTTTTCACTATTAAAGTAATTAATTCATCATCATTGTGTCATAAATAAATTAAATTATTTAATGTCTAAAAATTATAAATAAAATATCATTATGTAGGAAATAGTTTTATATTTTTAATGAATATTTATAATCTAAAATATAACATATATAACCCTCTGTAACAATTGTGTTGTTAAAAGATATATGCTTGTGTCATTTTTGTATTTATTTTAACTTAATTAAAATAAAGTGTCATTATCACTTACAAGTGGATCCATGGGGTCCCAAAATCAACCCAAAGATGCCCATGGTAGACCATGTATCAACCAATAGTGTTAAGACACGTTTTAGGGTAATTTAGTATTATTATAATATTATTTTTTAACCCTTGTTTATCGGATTTACCCTTTAACCATGGTAAATAAAATATTTACCGGAATAATTTTCCAAAATGTTTAAAAATAAAAGTTACCTATTTACACAATTTCAACATCCTGATTCCAAATATGTAATCCATTTTTCCAAATTCAAAACACAGAAGTGGCAGAAATTAATTTAAAATTAATTCCCATTGTTAAAATAAAAAGCGTGTTTTTCAGAGATAATAAATATCAAAAGATTGTCACTTGTTTATGTCTGGTTTAAATGTGAAATTTTATTCAATGACCCACATTGTATTACATGGTAAAAATATATTCTAAATATACTTTAAAACCACTCAAATTCATAATTTATCACTATTAATTATTTTGATTAAAAAACGTTGATTTTAATTAAAATTTAGTAATTTTCACTATTCATCAAAATATGAAAGTTATCCGAAAAGTACCAAAATTTCACCCTAGGATAATTTCGATATTCTTAATCCAAAAATGAAGTCCATTTTGAAAGATAGAATTTATAAAATTTCAAAAAGTAGGTATTACTATTCATAACGGCTAGTTTGATTGGTTATGGTGTGTTAAAATCTCGAAGTTGCGTACAATGCACGCCATTGAATTATCCGAAAGGAAACATACCGAGGAAGCATGGGGTGTTACATTCTCCACTCCATCAATAAATTTCATCCTCAAAATTTTTTAAATTTTGCTTTGGAATATAATGGAAGGTCCCACATCGGAAAAAGATTCAATAAAACTATCACTTTAAAAGAAAGAAAGAGAGGTATAAGGGTCATCCAAGATAACCCATACTAGGATTCCATGTAGGAAAACATGGATATGGATGATAAACTAAGTGTCAAGTTCTGATGGAGAGGGATAGAAATCATGATCAGGAGAAAGTTAACAATAAGAAAACCACAAACTTGTGTTGGGACAAACGATCATTAGTCTCCTAGTAGGAAAGTAAACGGAAACCATTTTTTTAAGTTACATTACATAAGGACGAGGAATTCATTTATGATATTGACTAAGAACATTATGAGATATACTTACATTTTAAGTAGAGTTTCATTCTTTAATAAATTTCCACCACTAACCCAATTTTTCTTAAACGATGAGTATTCAAGAAGACTTGGTCACACTGGAAGAGCTAGAATAAACTTCTATAGAATCACATGATCCATGCAGGATAAACTATATATTTACATTGTCTTTGAAGATTAATCAAAACCAAAATGGTTAGTGAATGATCTAATGACCCCCCAAAAGTATATTCCTTGAGATAAATATGCACTTATCTTAATTTCTAAAATTAAACCAACAATACCCCAAAGTTAAATAAATACCATTCAATAATCAATTGTCCTTAAAATCCTTCAATATAATCCAAACTAATATTGAAACCCAAAACATAGAAGAATTTGATTATGTAGTCTCCCATGTTAAATTGTATCTCCAAATGACATCAAATACTCTTAAAGTCACATACTTAAAAGTAATTAACATCATCACATATTCTCTGTTATAGGTTAATCATTTCCATAAATAACCCAAATCACTATAAATCCACAATAAAAAAGTAGATAAAAATCCACCATTACTCTACAAATGAAACCCCATTGTATTCTATTTTCCTTGGGCATATAGTGTTCCTAACAAAGCTAACATCTTCCAAAATAACATTTATCACTTAATCACCAAATAATTTTCCTATACCAATGGTATTCATTTGATAAGACATAATAACCCAAATCATCTTATTATTGATCAATAAAATCATTTAACAAAAAAATAGTCACACTAATCAGGGACTTCACGTAGTCCAGTGGTAGGTGATAATTCCCAATCGCACTTTGGTTGTGGGATCGATTCCCACAGCTTTTTCTGACGCGACGGGTTGTCACACGGTCTACATGTTGTCATTTTTTAAAAACTATATTTTATAATATTACCAAAATGAGATAAATTCCTCAAAATAACTTAATTTAACCACAAATGTTATATCATACCTTGCTTTTTCATCCCAAATTATAATAACTTATAATTTTCTCAAACCCCAATGATCATATAAAACCAAATGGTTATTTATACCTATATCCACAAGAGAAGAGACAATTCTTCCTCAAATATCATTCTCACATAGAAAACTGTGGGGTTACAAATACAAGAGAAAATTATTCCAAAGTAAACCCATCAACAAGGAGTGCTAAATCTTTTTAAATTTTTCTCCAACCATTTATTTCCACATAGATTTTTCTTTGACCAATAAAATATCCTATAGAATAGGACATTCACTTGGGTAATGGCCAGGTCCTCTACATTTACGGCAAATGACTGTAAATGGACTATTGGGATCATTTTTATCTTCTTTCATAGTACTCTTCATTTTTTCTTCGGCAATTCTTCACTTTATGTCCTTCCTTCCTGCACGTAAAACATATCGTTGTCCCATTGAGACACTTTCCTGGGTGTCTCTTTCCACATTTCCTGCATGATGAAAATTAAGGGTTCTTTTCTCCATGGTCTCCATTGCTGGAGCTCTTATCATTTATCACCTTTCTCTTCCTTGTTGAGTCTGGGAGTTGATTAATATATATGTTGTTGATCAAATTTTTGGAAAACTGATTTGGCATAAAGACGATATCTTTTATGCCTATCAACATTCCATTTTGTTGCTCATTTCCACCACCGTTCCCACCTTGTACATCATTCTCAAAGTCACTATGACTTCCTTGGAATCCAGCCATTGACTAAAACCAAAAAGCATTGTGTGAGTAACAGTAGTCGTAAAATCATTTAGAGATTAAAATGTCACCATATTCTCAATTTGAAACATATTAGGATTAACCAAGGTCATTTACTCTCTTCTTATATATATATTACTTAAATCGGTTTGTAATGAAAATGTAAATTATCCTAAGAATATACCCCGGGAGTTTCGTAACCAATAGTGCAGTAAGGCCCGTTGTCGTGCACTAGTTCCCGTTCGAGTCTAGCTCAAAGCGGTGTTTTCGGGTTTTACCCCTAGGTACATATGTGCCAGAGCCGCCTCTACCTGCTCGTATCTATACAGGGATGTATTGCTCGGAAAACTCACAAAATCTCTACAATACCAAAATTCTAGGAAGTTCTTTTATACTAATCCTCAAAGTTCATCTTAGGTCTACATGCTCTAATCAGAGTTTATCTAAATCTAGCTTCCAACGTTTGTAATAAACTTCCTCGGATACCAACTGTAATGCCCCAACCCTAGTTACCTAGAGTCGGTGCATTATTACATAACATTGGCATGATCACGAGAAAGATCAAGTCTCGAAAGACCGATTAGTTTAGTAGCCTTGGAATAACTAGATACATCCATAAATTTTTACATTACATCATAAAAAAACATCTTGTCTTCATATCCCCTCATACTATCCCTGCAGGTCATTCATAAATTACTTCTTCATAATCCTGTGAAAAATAAAACATTGAAAGGGGTGAGCTCAGATGCTCAGTAAGGATAACATTATAGAAGATGCTTTCATAAATAAGCATAAACACTTAAGGCAGTTTATAACTAAAACAAAATCCTTTTAAACTTGAACTTCAGCATAAAATGGAAAAGATAAAATAAAATAATGCCTTTTACTTACTCACATGGATATTCTACTAGTCGAACAATCCCATGCAATATCAATAACCACTTTCATAATGATGGAATGCATAATGCCAGACTATCATAACCGCGTAGCCAAGGCCTCGTGCCAAGACTACAAATAAGATTTTGCCAAGGCCTTGTGCCAAGACACTAGTTTGTCTCATGAGACCTACCGATGCATCAAGGAGCTATAGCGGGCTCCACCCGTCACTTATTAAGTCCAATGCATTCCTCATATGAACAGGTTTAAACATAACATAAACATTCATATTAAAACTACCATACGAAATGTCAATACATTTACCACAAACCATGAATGGTATAAAAATAGCACATCCACAGTCAAACATAACTCATTCTATACAATATGAAAGATTGTATTGTATCACATTAACCTCAATCAAGAATAATGAAGGATGTTGACATAGATGAAAATAATCATCAAAACTATTTGAGAGAAATATCCCCCTTTTCTTGAAAACATTTAAAAGTCACACTATTTGTTAAGAAGCCATTTAAAAATAGATTTTTGAATCAAAGTGTCCCATACCACTTTAAAACTTTTTAAAAGGAGTTTTAATTCTAAAACTTTAATGTACATATAAATAAATCCTTAAAAACATTTTTAAAACATGGACATTAATGAGAAAGATTTAGATGAATAAGTCTTTAAAACATTTGAAAATGGTATTTTATTTAGAGATTCTAACCAAAAGAGAAACACTTGAATACAAATAATTGAGGTAATAAAAACTTTGTAATATCATGAGAATAAAGGGATTCATGATATACTATGTCAAAGTACTTTATATACACCACATAAAAGTGATTTGGTGTATATCAACAAAGAAGTCTCAATGGAATTTAAATTGAGATGAAATCTCTCATAAAGGTCGTATCCTTAGGTAAAGGATAAATCAACGACATAGTTATGTGTAAAAAATATAAATACACTAAATATGATTGGATGTTAAGTGTAAAACAATCAAAGGACATTCACACATAATCATGTAAAAACAACACCAATGAATTGGATGTTTAACTCAACAAATGGAGAATGAGTTAAAATTACTCTTATCAAATTCATATCGATGACTTGAGAAATTATCAATGGATTGATTATGTGTATCAAAAGTATGTCCACAGAAAAGGGGAGTGGAAATTATGACATAAGAAAATGAATATAGATTCCACACATAATCTCAGAGTAAAATAATCAATGGAGTTTGCGTAAGGCCGAATAAATAGAAATTGGAATTTCAAATTCCCTTATCGATTTGGTAACTTATCAAACATGAACCCATGAAAGAAGGATAACACAATTATTATGTAAATATAAATTAATTAAAGTATATTACACAATTAATACAAACATGGGCAGCACACACACCACATGCAATAAATAAGTGGTGAATAATGGAATTCTCACGAAATTAAGAGTGAGATAAGAAACTCCTTACCAAGTTAATCAATTGATTCGTATGGCCAAAAGTTAATAACCACAACACTATTTACAGAATAACATGAATATAAAGTGAATCATTATAATATATATCAAATGGAAGCACACAATACATCACTTTCAATAATTTAGTGGCGAACAATGGAAATCTCACGGAATTGAAAGTGAGATAAGAAAATCCCTTACGTTGTACTTTTTCCTGGGTCGACGGTAGGTTTACCTCTTGTATAATGGTGAAATAAATTTTATTGAATTATACAAGAATCATTTACTTTAATATGATATCATATATGATCTTTTAACATTGATTTGTTAATAATATCTTAGAATTATCGTCATTTCGGGTGTTAACGGGTTCATTTTACTTTATATTATTTATTATGTGAGCCATATTCGTTATTAATGGGATGTATATTATTCATATCCATAATTATATCAAGTCCTTAGATACTATTTTTAAATCATCAAATTATAATTATACTTGAATGGATATGATGGAGAATGAATCTCATCGCATTCGTGGAGACGGTAGTCCGTACATACGCACGAGCGACAATATCATTATTTTGATATTAAAATAATATATAATTTGATGTTATATCATATATAAAGAATCATTATAATGTTATATTTATTATTTACATGAGTTACACATCATCATTATACCCATCAAAATAATAATATGTTGAATAACAATTACACCACGACGTGGAGACAGTAAGCCGTACGTACGCATGTATGGTGACATGTTATTCATAGGATGGATAGAATACTGAATATGGTTGTACCATATTTATAATAACATCACAATATATATATGATACTGGAGTTATTATTTTATATTGGTAATAACAAAGAAAAAGTAAGTGGAAGAAGAAAGGAACTTGAAAAGGGGTGGTGAAAACATTACCTCTTCTTCAGGTTCTTCCTTTTGATTTGTTCAAAAGGGATCCTTAGGTTGGCTTTAGGATCAAACTAAGGCCTCTAGGTTTTAGTGAGGGAAGTTGAGATAGTATTTGGGCAGGTTTTGGCCGAACCAAATGGCTTTTAAGGTGTGAAGAAATGAGAAGGAGGAGTGCCCTTTTATAAGAGGGGAGAGGGGCACCTTTGGAAAAGCTAGAAATATTAATTTATAATAAATTCATATTCGGTTTATAATGGCTCCAAAGTTTATTATTTAACTGTTAAAGTGGATATGGGTCGAACAAAAACTCAACCAATAGAATTTAGATAGGTTTGGGTCATTATATTAACCTTATCTTTAAGTATTAACTCTTAGTTAATTAGTTTCACTTTTATAATGTCTCTTTGTATTTTTATATTATATGGTTAATAAACATACTATATACATCCCAGCGACCCCCAAGTGGTCCATTAATGATGAAACTATCATGATATAAGTATCTTGGTCGAACCTTAGATTTTTATGAATTTAATATCAATTAATAATATAATATTTGTTTTAAGAACTCTTTTATGTCAATTTTGACACTATTCAATAGTTGATTTTTGTTAAACTGATAACAGATTTATTACTTCGAAAAAAGTAAATTAAATCAATCCTAATATGTCCTATTATCCTAGAAAATTATTTTAATTCATTAAAAGTTTCATATTATATTTATTTGGGTATTTATAATATCAATTATTGTAATTTTTCACTATTAAAGTAATTAATTCATCATCATTGTGTCATAAATAAATTAAATTATTTAATGTCTAAAAATTATAAATAAAGTATCATTATGTAGAAAATAGTTTTATCTTTCTGATGAATATTTATAATCTAAAATATAACATATATAACCCTCTGTAACAATTGTGTTGTTAAAAGATATATCCTTGTGTCATTTTTGTATTTATTTTATCTTAATTAAAATAAAGTGTCATTATCACTTACAAGTGGATCCATGGGGTCCCAGAATCGACCCAAAGATTCCCATGGTCGACCATGTATCAACCAATAGGGGTAAGACACGTTTTAGTGTAATTTAGTATTATTATAATATTATTTTTTAACCCTTGTTTACCGGATTTACCCTTTAACCATGGTAAATAAAATATTTACCGGAGTAATTATCCAAAATGTTTAAAAATAAAAGTTAACTATTTACACAATTTGAACATCCTGATTCCAAATATGGAATCCATTTTTCCAAATTCAAAAAACAGAAGTGGCATAAATTAATTTAAAATTAATTCCCATTGTTAAAAAAAAAAGCGTGTTTTTTAGAGATAATAAATATCAAAAGATTGTCACTTGTTTATGTCTGGTTTAAATGTGAAATTTTATTCAATGACCCAAATTGTATTACATGGTAAAAATATATTCTAAATATACTTTAAAACCACTCAAATTCATAATTTATCACTATTAATTATTTTGATTAAAAAAGTTGTTTTTAATTAAAATTTAGTAATTTTCAATATTCATCGAAATATGAAAGTTATCCGAAAAGTACCAAAATTTCACCCTAGGATAATTTCGATATTCTGAATCCAAAAATGAAGTCCATTTTGAGAGATAGAATTTATAAAATTTCAAAAAGTAGGTGTTACTATTCATAACGGCTAGTTTGATTGGTTGTGGTGTGTTAAAATCTCGAAGTTGCGTACAATGCATTCCATTGCATTATTCGAAAGGAAACATACCGAGGAAGCTTGGGGTGTTACAAATGTCATGTAAGAAATATCATGACTTTATGTACAGTTTAGCGTCATGTAGTTAGGATGATGGGGACAATAGAGTTTAACGTCATGTTGGACGAAAGGGGGACTTTGCAGTTTAATGTCATGCAGTGAGGACAAAAGAGTACACCATTTGAACATCATGTTGGATGCATTGGGGATTTTTTCCCCACAGGTTAACGTCATGTTGGATGAACGTGAAAATAGTTTAAGGTCATACATGACCTTTGATGATTATGTAGTTTAACTTCTTTCTGGACGTAGGGGAATTTTATACAATTTAGCGTCATGTAGTCAGGACATCACAGTTTAACATCTTGTTGGATGTAAGGGACTTTCAAATAGTTTAGGGTTATATTCATTTACCATTGATGATGCAGTTTAAGGTCATATAGGACCAAGTTGCAGTTTAAGGTCATACTGAACCATTTAGGGAACTTTTTCACAGTTTAACATCGTGTGGGATGAATGTACAAATAGTTTAAGGTCATATGTATGGACCGTTGCTATATAGTTTAACGTTATATAGAAAGGACGAGAAAGGTACATTGCAGTTTATACAAAATACTTCTTCAAAAATATGGCATTGTTTGGAGTAGTGATGAGTTCTCCATCCATTGAGATTAATGAATAAGCTCCATTGGAGTAGACTCTATGTATTGAATAAGGTCCTTCCCATTTTGGCTCAAGCATAGGAGGTTTCTTTCCTGTTATCATTGGAGTTCTGATAACTAATACCAATTCTCCCTGAGTGAATGAATGAAGACGAGCTTTTTTGTTAAAAGCACGTGCTATTCTATTCTAATAGACTTCCAATTGGTGCAATGTGCACAATATTTTCACATCTAACCATTCTAATTCATTCAATCACTTTTGAGATTGTTCATCTGTATATGATTGATCACAAATGGAAACTCTGAGCGAGGGTAGTTGAACTTAAATGGGCAAGATGGATTCCATTCCATATACCAATGAATATGGAGTTGACCGAGTTGCAGTGCGGGTGGTAGTCCGATAAGCCCATAATGCATGAAAGAGTTTATCAGGCCATGACCTCTTATCTTTATCTACCATCTTTTGCTGTATATTTGAAAGAGTCTTGTTAGAGGCTTATATATGGCCATTGGCCGCTGCATGATACTGAGATGAACTGTTGGATTTGATGTTGTATTCTTGATACAACTTCTTCATCTCGGATGAACAGAAATTGGTGCCATTGTCCCTCAATATGGTATGAGGGACACCAAATCAGGTAATGATGTTAGACTTTATGAATCTAAAAATGAATTTAGAACTGACTACCTTGAGAGGTATTGCCTGTTCCCATTTGGAAAAGTAGTCAGTAGCAGTAAAAATGTACTTAAACTACATGGCAGTAGCCGAAGGGTAAGGTCCCACCACATCCATTCCCCATGTGGAAAATGGCCATGAGTATTTAGCTGTATGACGCAACTCTGGAGTTTGATGAGTGAAGATGGCATGTACTTGGCATGAATGAAACTTCTTTGTAAAATCAACACAATCTCGTATCATTGAAGGCCAACAGTATCCAAGCCTTCAAATCTGATCAGACAGTCAATGTCCAGACTGGTGGGCACCACAGACTCCTGCATGCACTTCTTTCATGACAGCCATTGTCTCTTCACCATCAATGAATCTGAAGAGAACTCCATAAAAACCACGTTTGTAGAGAAGTTTCTCTAGGTGATCTAGGCTATCATAAAGAGTAAAATTAACTACACGTTTCCGGATTTGTTCCTTTTCATCTCTATCAGGTGGAAGTGTTCCATTTTGAAGGTATTATCTGATAGGTGACATCCATCCTATAGTATGACCATACGGTTCAAGAATGGGACAAATTTCATTAATTTCCTCTGTTCTGATCCGAACATAAGGTGAAATTTCACGACGGTGGGCAATAATGATGGTTGTCTCATCCCGATTTGGATCTACCAGAGCTGTGGCTATATTAGCCAATGCATCAGCTTGAGCATTTTGTGATCGTGGGACATAAGAGAATGACATTTCCAAAGGGAATTCCGCCATTTATTCTCTGACGTAATCATCCAAAGGGATTAGTTCTTCTTTTCTAATGGCATAATCCCTATTGACTTGTTTGATTACCAGGTCTGAATCACCTTTCACCTTTAAGTGATTCACTTGTGCTTGAAGTGCTAATTCCAAACCTACGATGAGAGCTTGGTATTTTACTTCATTATTGGTACCACCTTCCCACAATAAGAAGGAATATGGTAACACTTCCTTTTCTGGAGAAATGTGCACAATTCCTAAGCCAACTGTTTTGAATTTAGGATTTCTATTTTCCTCCCTGTTGGACTTCTGGAAGAACCTTCAAAATACATTTCTCATGCCTAAGGAATTTCTTGAATAGAGAATATTTCCTCATCAGGGAGTTCAATATTTGAAGATGTGTCTTCCACTGAAGGGTGTTCAGTTAGGAAATCAGCTAGAGCTTGTCCCTTTATCGCCTTTTGAGATACATACTGAATATCGAATTGCTGCAAAATAACTGCCCACCTTGCCAGACGTCCTGTAAGCATTGGATGACTTAGGATAAATTTGAGCGGGTTATTGCGAGATACCAATTGGACCTCGTGATGTTGCAAGTAGTGTCTCAACTTCTGAACTGCAAGCTAGTCAGCACATCTCAATACTTGAAAACCGGGTTTTTGCTTCAAGCATGGTTCGACTAAGATAGTAGAGGCTATTTTTATTCCCAGCATCATTCTTTTGAGCAAGGAAGTCACCCAATGATCACTCTAGAGCTGTCACGTAGAGGATAAGTGGTCTTCCTTAAATAGGTGGCATGAGTACCAGTTCACTCAAGAGGTATTTCTTGAGAATATCGAATGCTTCTTGACATTATTCAATCCACTGATAAGTGACTCCCTTCTTCATCAATTAAGTGAAGGGTAATCTTTTTCCTGCTAAATTGGCGATGAAACGCCGAATATAGGCTAAGTGTCCTTGGATTACTCTTAATTATTTCAAATTTTGAGGATGTGACATACCAAGGATTGACTTGGTCTTCTCAGGATCGACTTCAATACCACGATGGAATACAACAAAAGCCGAGAAATTTTCCTGAGGTTACCCCAAAAGCACATTTTAATGGGTTCATCTTCAAATTATGTTGTCGAAGCTTGCAGAATATGACTTCCAAATCAGCCAAGTGATTAGAAAATTGTTTGTATTTAACTACCAAATCATCTACATAACATTCAACAAACTTCCCTAAGAAGGGTTTGAAGATACGATTCATGGCACGCTGATAAGTTGCACCAACATTATTTAAGCCAAAGGGCAATACCCGATAGTAAAACACACCCTGAGGGGATCTGAAGGCTGTAGATTCCTTGTCTTATGGGGCCATTAGGATCTAATTATATCCGGAATATCCATGAATGAATTAAAGTTATTCATAGCCAACAATTTCATCAATTAGAAGTTCTGTAATTGGAACTGGAAAAATCATCCTAGGACAATGCCAATTAAGATCTCTGAAATCAATGAAAAATCTAATTTGTCCATTCTTTTTCCTTACAGGGACAATATCATCCAACCATTTGGGATATTGAACTTCTCTGACAAATTTAGCTTTGATAAGCTTATCCACTTTAGGTTTAATTTTTGAATCATAAGTTGGGTGTGTTCTTCTCGCGGCTTTCTTAAATCCTCGATGATCTTCAGGTAAACACAAATAATGAGTAGCAACATCAGGATCAAGCCTGGGCATTTCTGTATAGTTCCAGGAAAATATATCTCTATTTTGCTTTAGAAATGAAATATAAATCTCTTGCTCTTCAAGAGTCATGGCCAAACTAATTAATGTGGGGCGTGGATCTCCTTTTGTACCCAGATTTATTTCTCTGAGTTCATCCACAGTGGTAGAGATACCCTCTTCAAATGCTAGAGGAGCATCTCTGAGATCTTCCTCTTCTTCTTCTTCATGTGTTATTTCTTTCGATTCTACTTGCATAGTAGATGATAATGTAGAATTCTCATGATATGAAGAGATGTCAAAATTTGCATATCTTGAAGAAGAAGCTTCCATTTCTGACCTGATTGATGATGAAGGGTCTTCTTTGGGTAATAAAGAGGAGATGATGGATTGAGAATCGACATCGTTGTTCACCTCCGATGTTGCTATAACTTCTTATGGCCTAATTTGCGATTCATAGACTTGTTGGATTTATGTAGATGAAATGAAGACGTCACCATTTTTGCTTTCATCACTGCTTGGTAGATTACCAATTTCTCCCATGTTTTCTGGCTCGATTGCTGTAATTGACATTATGGATCTTTCCATAAGAGTATTTTGATTTGGGTCTATCTTGTCAATTTGACTAATAGGCAACACATAATCTGTACTCACATGTTTAAATGGATTTAATGGAATTTTTTCCAAACCATATGGAGAATTAACTTTGGTAATCTCATTTGTTATAGAATTCTCCCTTTGCTTCATGTGATATAATTCCGCCTCAATGTATTGAGACTGACATGTCTTGAACGGGGCCTTATCACCATATAATTTCACAACTTGACCATCAAAACAATAATTGAGACATTGATGGTATGATGAAGGGATAACCGCATGTTGATGTAGCCAGGGTCTTCCAAGAAAGATGTTGAAGGCTGAGTCTTGATCAACAACCATGAAATCTGAATTGGATACAAGATCTCCAAACTGAGTTCTGAGTGTAACTTCACCCAGTGGTTCTTGTTCATTTTTATCATATCCCTATAGCATCATGGTGGAAGGAGATAAATCAGATTCTGTGAGGCCCAATCGACGAAGTGTACGAATGGGCATGAGGTTGACTCTTGAACCATTGTCAATGAAAGCCCTTCGAACATCCACACCATTGACCTTCTCAGACAAGTACAATGGTCTAATATGTCTATGCACAACATCATCTTCATCTTCAATAGTAAAAGATATTATTGCATGGAATTCTGCAAAATTATTCTCTATGTGATAGACTTCAGCTACAGCAATTTCAGTTTCCAAATCCTGAGGATTTGACAAAGCCTCGATGAATGCTTCCCGTAGATCTTTTGACAGATTCAAAGCATCCAGAATTGATAACTTGGCCGGTACTTGGGCCAAGTGTTTCAATATATCATACTTTTTATCCAGAGGTATGTGTTTCCCAATAGGAATATATGGTTTAGCAGGTACCTTGGAAGCAGATGCTTTGGAATTTGATGCATCTTGTATTGGGAAAGGAGTTGGCAATATTCCTGGTTTTGGAAGATTAGACCGATTAGATCCATTTAATTGCTGAGAGGAAGAAGATGGAACCTTCAACCGGTCTTCCAAAATAATTTTTTCAGGACTGAATTTTCTATTGGTATAAGAACATGCTTATTCTTGTGGAACTTGCTGAAGGGCTTTACCACGAGTTTCTGCTGCGTACACAGTTCTAGCAGGGGTAGAATTGGAATAGTGGCTTCTAAAAGATCCACATCTTCCCCTGTATCTAGATCCCCTGGAACATCCTCTGATTCCTCTGTTTGATACAGGGAATTCAGGCTCATTGAAATCGAAACTACGACTAGCATATGGATCTGTTAATTGAATCATATTAACATAACCAAAGATTAACTCTTTGTCTGATGAAGACTCTGCCTGATTAGCCTGTTCAGGCTCTGCCATTTGGTGGGGCGGTGCTCGTGGCTTTGAAGTATATGGCATGAAGTCCTACAAAGTCAAAGAAAACATAGGATTTGACACATACTCATCTTCTTCTGATTCTTTTTCTTTTTTTTGAATCATGTCGTTTCTTTGAGAACATTCCCGCTGACAAAAAGGGTTTTTCCACAACATTCATGGCAGAAGACACAATTGGTTTTTTTAATTGTGTTCACAAAATTGCATGAGTTCGATTGATTGTCTTTCTGACCATCCAATCATCATACTTCTGTGCATTTTTGCTTTTGAATTCTTACCATTCACCTTCCTCCTCTGGAACTGTAGCAGTGACACATGCTACCTAGGATGAGGAGTCTTTCAATGTGACTTGTCCCGAGTCGACCATCTTTTGTAGAAGGTCTTTAAAGACAAAACACTCCTTGATGGGATGCCCCAACATTTGATGAAAAGGGCAATAATTGGAATGGTATTCATCTCCTTTCTAGTTTGGCCTCTTGGGCATTGGCAATTGAACCAAATTGTTTTCCAGAGCCGAAATGAAATAACCAGGAACTTGTTCATTTTGGAAAGAGTATGTTTTTCTCTTCAGATCCTCAAATTGTTTTCGCCTTTGATCTTTTTGATCATCTGGACGAAAAGGCTTTTGTTTTTTGTGGTCAGAAGGTGTAGCCCTTCAAGAAGATGAAGGTTTTGAGGTAAAAATAGGTATAGGTGCTTGTTTAAGCATAATTGTAGCAGTTTCTTCTTTACACAATCTCCCTCCTGGAGCTGATGGAATTACACAAGATTTAGCTTTAGCCTGTATAAGGGAATCTTCAATCTGCTGAGCGATTGAAGTAAGGTCTCGAAACCCTTCTGTGTATTTCACAGGGATTAACGGCGTGCGTAATTCATCACGTAGATTTGCCACACAGATTGGCAACAATTCTTCTTGAGGGAGTGGTAAACTCAAGGAATATGTTAATCCCTTCCATCGAGTAATGAAATCAGAAACCCTTTCATTCTCCCATTGCTTACAGTTTGTAAGATCGAAAACTGTTGGCTTTGGAAAAGTTGAGATGAACTAAAGTAGGAATTTTTGGTGAAGATCCTCCATTCTGGTAACTGACCGGGATTGCAAGCTTGTATACCAAACAAAAGCTGGTCCTTGCAAGGTTCGCATGAAGCATCTGAGTTTCACTGCTTCTTGCTGCTCCGGAGTTCCCATCATAGGATCACAACAAGACACGTAATGCGTCAAATTCTGTTCAGGATCACCTGATCCATTGAAAATAGGGAATATAGGGTTCCCAAAACTGGATGGAGGAGAAATTGAATCTACTCATTCAGGGTAAACATTATTTTCTGGTTTTACTTGCACATGCTTACCTTCTATAGTTTCTAAATGAGATGTTAATGACTCAATAGTAGTTACTAACTTTTGAGAAACATCCAGTTGAACTTGGACTTGGGTAGGTGCAATGACTGGAGCTTGGACAGATGTGGCGATTGGTGCTGCAACTGATGGTAGTACTGCCAACTGTTGTTGCACTTGACCCGTAGGATTAGACCTGTGATTGTGTACTGATAGAGGAGGATATTCTTGATCTATCTCAGTAGCTGCAACAAATTCCTTTGGCTGACTGACTCCAGCATGATTAAGAAGAAGACTACTCTGAAGTAGTTCTACATTCAACCTTCTTAATTCATTCATTTCTTCCTCCTGTTGTGAAAACATCTACTCTAGTGAGAGCGATTGACCTTCTCTAAAGGAAGGATATGTAACCTGGTTCTTTCCCTTCGCTTTGTTGGATCCTTTTAGGAGAGGGGGAAGTGGGTTACTCGAAGGATTACCTAGTTTCTGTGTAATACATTGACTTCGTGTATGCACACATTCATCATTTGTGTCGTTGCGTACATCTTCTTGAGTAGGAACCTCTTCATCTGAGTCCCCTAAGTGAGCCTCATCTGGTGGATCAGCAACAATGGCATTGATGACATTGATTGATGCATAACTCATCGCATCCCTTCTATCAGCATTTCTGTGATATTGTCTTCTTCCATGTCTTTGATGGGACATTGCCTTTTGTTGATTCGATCCCTCAGGTACTTCTTGACGAACCTTAATTCGGAGGCAATCTCTTGATAATTTGGCTCTTCGTTCCTCTTGATGTTTCTTCCCCAATAGAGAAATGACCGACTTTCTCTGAGGAGGGGATTGATGATTTGAAAAAGTCCCCAGTCTAGTGGATTGGGGTTGTTCCTGCTGTTCTCGCTCAACTCCCCGAATCTTTTTTTTTGATTGTGAGGGTTGGTTTAAAAGAGCCCCCAGTCTGGTGATCTGGGGTGGTTCTTGACATTATATGTCTGAGACTTTCTTTAAAGTATTCCTGATCTTGCGTAGCATAGTCCGGAAATTAGCTGGATGCATTAACCTGTATCCTCTTTTATCACCCGGTTCAAAAGACAGTTGGATGATTTCTGATACTTCTGTCACTTTGTAACGTGCTTGCTCCAAACGAGAGGTATGTTCAATATTCTCGTTTGATTGATGCAAGAGTAATTCGACAACTTGTTCTCTGTATTCTTGATTTTGAGAGGAACTAGTTGAAGCCTGTTCTTGGGAAAGATTTTTATTACAAACAAAGCCCCTTGACTGTGGTTTTCCATGGGTAATAACATTGCATGAGACCGTTTTCGGTGGGATTTTCTGACTGGAGAGAACTGTGAAATGCAGTGCTCCATGAACAACCCATCCTCTGACACGAATACTGAAGGACCTCGGGACACCCTGAGAGGGGAGGGGTGAATCAGGGTGACCACTTTTTCTTTTAAACTGATGGATCTTGTTCCCACATTGGTAGGAACTTGTTGAACCTATATGATGAATATGATTAGAAAGCAAGCATTCACAAGCACAGAGAAGACACAACTCTTTTTACTTGGTTCACCACTAAGGGCTACGTCCAAGGAGAATACGCCGACAGGTTGTCGGTCGTACCAAAATCCACTATGCTTCACTAGCAGTAGATTACAAAAGTTCGGGTACAGTCACTCCGTCCCAGGCTCACTGCCTTTACAAAGGTTCAGGGATAGCCCACTGCTTCCCTAGGGTCACTCCCATTGACTCCCCCTGGCTCACTGCCATTGGTGAAGTCTCACTCAGTTTATAGACGTGAAGGTCTCTTCAATTGATAGTCATGAATTTCATTGTCTCCTATTCAGCATGAGACTTTGCTTGCATCAGAGCCCTGAGTTAATGCCCTGTTAAGTTCCAAATTCCAACCACTGAGGAAACACCCATTTCCCTTGTTCACAGGGCAAACAACCTTTGGAAAAAGGCCTTCTCAAAGTACCCTACTTCGCAAGGCTCCCAATTTTGAAAAGCTCAGACAAGACTTCACAGATCCCCTGCCATTTCGTGAAGCTCAATCGCGAAGCTCAATCGCGAAGCACTATCGCGATGCTCCAGCCTTCGCAATGCTTGGTTATCGCGAAGCTCCTGCCTCTTCGCGATGCTCACTGAGCCAAAGCGGGGCGCACGTCTTTCGCGGAGCCGAAATAGCCGCCGCGAAGCATCTCTTTCGCAAAGCACGCTGCCTTCGTGAGAGACCTTTGCGATCCGAGAGCAAAGGACTTTCTCTGAAATTCTCTCTGCTTCTATTGAGGGGGTCGGCCTCTATTTATAGGTGATTCCACCGACCCTCGTCCCTTCCACGCGAAGTCAACGCCACGTCATCTCAAATCGTGAAGCTCCAAAGTTTCTGCCAGAAAACTGTCCAAATCGCGAAGCTCCACGCCAATCTTTCGTTCGCGGAGTTTGACGTAGTCGCGAAGAATCACCGTCAACATACCTTCGTGACAGCGCCGCGAAGCTCCCTTTGCGAAGCCCAACATTCCTTCGCGCCTTCACCGCGATGCTCCCTCGCTATGCCCTTCATCGCCGCGAAGCTCTTCAACTCTGCCGTTCGCGAAGCTTTGACGTAATCGCGAAGACTCACCGCCTCCATTCTTCTGGTCTTCGCGATTTCCAAACCATGCATTCTCTCTTCGCGAAATTCATGCCTTTGCAATATAAAAACATGATCTTCATGGAAATCCTATTTTCGCGATGCTCACCAATTTCCAGATTTTGGACCCCAAAAATTTGGCAAACACTGGGAAATGACGCCACCTTCAATACTGTTGTCTGCTTGAAAGGTATGATCTCTTTGCTGGAACGCGAGCTGATCTTCCATTGAGGATTGACAACAAACACAAACCACACTCCAAAACATGCATAGAAGACCATGGTTCCAAAAAATACCAGATGGGGAATTGGTAATTAACTGATGCAATCTTCTTAGTGCGCCAAGGCATGAACGTTGAAGGGCTCTCTGCTTCTTTTCAGCCTTTAGACATCGAGAGACTGATAGAGACACCAAATCAATCTGATGTAGTATCCCTTCTTTTATCTTAAGATGATTTTCATATTCATCATAAGATAAAAATTTATTTTTCAATTGACAAAGAGTTTTCCATATGTTGAGACGAATATCATGAACTTCATCGTCCGTCAACATTTCTGGAATATTATACTGAGAGTCAGCCAAAGGCCCAAACATGACTGCCACTTCACCTTTCACCAGTTATTTTCTCATATTTAGCATTTCATCTTTATCATTTGATGAAGATTATTCTACCTGATTTGACCAGAGTTGGTGTTTCCTTGTTGCTTCATTGGATTAAATTGGATTGGTAGAGAAATCATTGATCAAACTAGAAGATGCATGACTTAGGGGTGGTTCAGAGAATGACCTACACCCTGGGATATCTTCTGATTGAGAAAAGTATTTTCACCTACTAGCGATGAAGCTTCATGCCTTTTCCATATAAAAACATGATCTTCATGGAAATCCTATTTTCGCGATGCTCACCAATTTCCAGATTTTGGACCCCAAAAATTTGGCAAACACTGGGAAACGACGCCACCTTCAATACTGTTGTCTGCTTGAAAGGTATGATCTCTTTGCTGGAACGCGAGCCGAGCTTCCATTGAGGATTGACAACAAACACAAACCACACTCCAAAACATGCATAGAAGACCATGGTTCCAACAATCTCCCCCTTTGGGTTTGTTGGCAATCAGAAGAAAAATTCCATAGATCTCCATTAATGTGAAAACCAAAAACCGCAGGAATCAACCCAGCCAATACTCTAAGTCTACGTGAGCAATGCTCGGTGTAGAAAACAAGAGATGAGGCTTGAATTGGGTTCCACTGTTTTCCTTCTCATTCTTCTCATCACAGAAGTTTTCCTGAATTTTCCTTCTCATTCTTCTCATCACAGAAGTTTTCCTGAATGTTTTCTTCTCCTTTCTCCCCCATTGACAATAAATCCAAAGACCAGTAAAATTTTCACGTTCATCGCAAACCATACTCCCCCTAGATAGTATCTCCCCCATAAACCTGTAACATATCCATAAACAGATTAAAACATTTATAACAAATGGGGAGAGGGGAATTCCGTAACCTCCTTATGCACTGGGAGGTGGTCGAACTCCGAGGTTCAACCGATGCTTCTCAAACACAACCGCTGACAGTTGCTTTTTCAGAATATCGGCCACTTGCTCATCTGTTCCCACATGATCCAATCTAATCACGCTTTGCTCAACTTTCTCTTTGATAAAGTGATACCTGATTTCAATGTATTTTGTACGAGAATGCTGAACAGGATTCTTCGTAAGATCAATTGCGCTCTTATTGTCACAGTAAATCACCATTGGTTTCGTTACCTCATCGCCAATGTCAGTTAATTGCTGCTTCATCCATAGCAGTTGAGTGCATGCCTTTGTGGTAGAGATATACTCAGCTTCAGCAGTACTAAGAGAAGTACTTTCTTGTTTCTTGCTCAACCAGCCAACACATTTCTGCCCAATATAGAAAGCTCCACCACTAGTGGACTTTCTGTCTACTAAATCACCAGCCCAGTCAGCATCAGAAAACGCTGATAATTCACTGTCCCTGCCAACAGAAAAAAAATAACCCGAAGTTATGTGTTCCTTGGATATACCTCATGATTCTTTTTACTGCTGCCATATGTTCCTCCTTTGGATTACTCTGAAAGCGGGCTGCAAGGCATGTTGCAAAGACAATATCTGGCCTTGTCTCTATCAGGTACAGTAGGCTTCCAATGATCCTCCTATACATGGTGGGATCAACAGAGTTCCCATCCTCATGCATTCCAAGTTTAGTTCCAACTGCAATTGGAGTTGACATTGGTTTGGAGTCTTGCATATTGATCTTTTTCAGTAACTCTCTTGCATACTTTTCCTGAGAAATGAAAGTGTATTCCTTCTTTTGAATCACTTGAAGCCCCAAGAAATATGTGAGCTCCCCAATCATAGATATTTCAAATTCGGATTTCATGTGGTTGGAAAATTCATCCACGGATTTCTGCCTGCTGCCACCAAATATGATATCATCAACGTAGACCAGAACCATGAATTGATCTTTTGGAGAATTATTCACATAGAGATTGTGATCAACTCCTCCTCTTTTGAATTCCAACTTCTTGAGATATGAGTCCAGCCGTGAGTACCATGCTCGTGGTGCCTGCTTCAAACCATATAGGGCTTTCTTCAGTTTGCAGACCTTTGTTTCATCAGTACCCAAAACAAAGCCCATGGGTTGTTCAATGTAGACTTCTTCTTTGAGTACACCATTCAAGAATCCTGTCTTGACATCCATTTGATATACTTTATATCCTCTTTGGAGTGCCATGGCAAGGAAAAGCCTGATTGACTCCAGTCTAGCCACTGGAGCAAAGGTTTCTTCAACATCAATGCCTTCAATCTGAGAGTATCCTTTACATACCAGTCGTGCCTTGTTTCTGATGACACTTCCATGCTCATCAAACATATTTTTGAAGATCCATTTGGTACCAATCACGTTGTGACCTTCGGGTCTCTGGACAAGATCCCATGTCTGATTCTTGTCAATCTGATCTAATTCATCATTCATGTCTTTCACCCAAGATTTATCTTTTGCAGCTTCTTCGAATGAGGATGGCTCTACAACTGATAGAAATGCAGACTACGTGTTATTCCTCATCCTCCTTGTTTGAGTGGGTGCACTTTTGTCCCCAATTATATTGGATGGATCAATCTCAGCTCTTCGATTTCTCCTGCGAGGTTCAGTAGAATTTTCTTCAGCAATAGTTTCTTCTTCAGATTCTTCTTCTGAGTCAACATCATGATGTGACTGCTGAGTGTTTTGAACAACTTCATCTATTTCTGCACTTGTATTTTCTTCACGTTCACATTCTTCCTGACTTTCTATCACATCAACATATGACGTCCTTGAGGCATTTGTGGTTTTCTCTTCAATTATCTTAACATCACTACTTTCCACAATTCTTCCCAAACGCTTGTTGAAACATTTGTAGGCTTTGCTGTTCATTGATTAACCAAGGAAAATTCCTCCATCTGCATTGTCGCCATATTTCCCTTGATTTCCTTATTTGTTCCTGATAAATCATTTACTTCCAAAGACACGAAAGTATTTTAGAGAAGGCTTCCGTCCATGCCACAATTCGTATGGTGTCTTCGTCTCACCCATATAAAGCCATGTTCGATTCTGAATGTACAATGCAGCTTGAACAGCCTCTTTCCAGTAATGACGTGGAATACAACTCTCAATCAGCATAGTTTGTGCCATGTAGTTCACCTGTCGATTACTACGTTCAACAACTCCATTTTTTTGTGGAGTTCTCAGAGCAGCTACCTCATGTTGTATCCCTTGCTTCTCTAGATAATTCTCAAATTCAATGGACGTGTATTCTCCTCCATTGTCAGATCGCAACACTTTGATTGTTCGTCCAGTATCGTTCTCGGCGATTCGCCGATATGTTTTCATGCAGTCAAGGACTTGTCGTTTCCTGTTAATGACCATCACACATTCCATTCTACTGTAATCATATATGAAAAGGACAAAGTACCTTTCTCCATGTGTTCCGGCAACATTTATTGGACCACAAACATCTGTATGAATCAGATCAAGAAGGTGAGACGCCTTTTTCTTCTTTGGCCGATATGAACTACAGACCAGCTTCCCACGAATGCAAGCATCACAAGATTTTTCACGCTCACGCTTCAGGTTGGGGATGTCCATGACAATTCTCAATTTTGATATTTTCTCCATGTCTTGTTGATTGATGTGTCCCAATCTCCGATGCCACAAATTGTTTTCTTCTTCAACAGTCATGTAACATATGTTTTCTTCACTATCAACCTGATACAAGTTGCCTTCTGTTATGCATCCCTTCATAAGTGAATTGTCGGTTTTTCCCTTGATAGTGCAGCCTTTCTGATCAAAAGTTACTAAAGTCCTGAGTCACAGTGTTGACTCACGCTGAGGAGATTATGACGTAGGCCATCTACGTAAACGACTTCAGTCTTCTTTAGTTCTCCATTAGCTAATTGGGTACTGCCACTCCCTTTGATTTTCAGAGCCCCTTCATTACCAAATCTTACTGTACCATCAACATTTTTTATGATATTCGTTAGTAGGCCGACATTACCTGTCATATGAGATGAACAGCCGCTATCCAGAATCCAGGTACTACTGTTCTTTGTAGCTTTGAGGGCTACCTCTGCAAGGTTCGATTTCTCAATCTTCTTCATTTCCTTCCATGAGACATTAGAATGACTATATAGAACTGATGTCCTTTCAACTATCTCTTCCGCATACCCAGGTTCTTCATAGTCAAAGTCTTCCTTGAGAGGTGAGAACCTGTTTGAAAGAGCAACACTGTCTTGCTGATGAGACTTGACTTGTCTTGAAGTTCGGTATGAGGTGTCTATGTCTCTTCTCTTCCTCCAATTAACGGCCTTATGACCAAAGTTAGAACAACGAAAACAATATCCATAGAAATTATTTCTTCTATAAGAATTAGGATATGAGATTGTTCTCCTTTTTTGAGAATCTGTATCTTCTCCATTCAGATAGCTTCTTGCCTCTTCACAATAAGACATGGTATGGCCCAGATAGCCACAGAACTGACACTTCATGAGAGAAAATGTCTTCCCACTTGAATTTCTCCTTATACCTTCTTCTTTGGGAGAATAGTAAGACTGTCTGTCATTTTTGAAAGTTTGAGGATAATTTCTAGGTCTTCTTTTAGTTTGGATTGAGTGTTCCTTTTTCAGCACTCTAGGTAACATTTCAACATGTTCAACTTTCATCTTATCTTTCTTTTAGATATTTTCACTTCCAGTAGATGATGACTCATCCCCACAGCCAATTCCACTCTTTCCCATGTAAGCAGGTCTTTGATCACTCAAGATTTTTCCAACCCCATCTGAACCACACTTGGCTCTTTCTAGTAATTCTGCATCTGAGAATCTTCCGAACTGTATTTTATTCCTTGATTCTTTTGGAACTGATTCAGTCTCCAGTTTACTCCTTAGAGTAACTACTTCCTCCTCAAGACCCTCAGTAGTCTTGGATTTTTCATCCAGTCTGGATGTGAGATCATTGATGACCTTTGCCTGCTCTTCAATTCTCAGCTTCAGATCAACTACATCATCATTGCTTTCAATTATTTTAGATTGTACCTTCACAAATTCTTCCAGTCTTTCAATTTCAGCTTCAAGTTGATCAACGTATTCAGTTGATTCTTCTACAATTGATTTCCACTTATTGCAGCTCTTACATTTAATCTTAAGCTTACTAACTGCATCCTTAAGTTGCACCTCAGGATCTACACAAGTTCTCATTTGTTTTTCTCCATCAGTATCTTCTGACTTTTCAACAGTGGCCATCATAGAAGCATGGTTCCCAGTTTTGAATTCTAGTTCTTCTTCATCACAGAATTCATTGTCATCTTCTTCCTCTTCACAGACAAAACTCTTCCTTTGCATTCTCTTACCAGATTTGAAGTCTCCCTTTTTGAAGAACCTTCTCTGAGGCTTCTTGCAGTTTTCATCTTCACTGTCATCATCATTGATATTCTTCAAGCACTGGGAGGCAATGTGCCCAACTTTTCCACAACGGAAACATGCGAGAGGTAACTTCCCTTTGAATTTCCCTTTCCCCTTCTGGAACTTCTTTGCAATGAGAGAAAGAATTTCTTTCTCTTCTTCATCATCACTGCTACTATCCTTTGAGATTTTTAATTTATCCATGGACTTGAATGCCATTTCCTTTCTCACCCGAGTCGTAGAATCTTCTGGTTTGACTCTCATTTCATATGATACCAAGCTGCTCAGTAGATCATCTAGAGAAAGTTTGGAAAGATCTCTTTCCTCAAGGGCTGACACCTTCACATTATACAGAGGTGGAAGTCTTCTTAAAATTTTCTTTACAATATCAATGTCTTTGATTTCTTCGCCTAAACCTCGAATTGCTCCAACCACTTCAGTAATTCAATTGAAGAAAGAGTCTGCATTCTCGTCTGGATGCATCTTCAGATCATCAAACCGATTGTGTAGCACTTGTAGTTTTTCCTCCTTCACTTTACTATCTCCTTCATAAATATTCTCAAGTTTATCCCACATGGATTTTTCTGAGGTGCAATTCATCACCTTCAGGTAGATCTGATCAGAAAGGGCTGCAGTGAGAGCATTCTGTGCTTTAGCATCCGCATCAAGAAGTTTTCTGTCAGTTTCAGTCATAGCCAGGCCTATTGGATCAGTGACTTGTATTCCTTGCAAAGTAGAAAAAAGAACTTCCATTCCAAGAGATCTTTGATGAGATCTCATTCTGTTCTTCCAGTTCTGGAAATTGCTTCCATCGAAGTGAGGGACTCCCCTGACATTGACCGCGTTTTCCATGACTAAGAAGGTCAGATTCAACACCAGCAACCTTTATCCTCTGATACCACTTGAAGGACCCCGGGACACCTTGAGAGGGGAGGGGTGAATCAGGGTGACCACTTTTTCTTTTAAAGTGATGGATCTTGTTCCCATGTTGGTAGGAACTTGTTGAACCTGTATGATGAATATGATTATAAACAAAGCATTCACAAGCATAGAGAAGACACAACTCTTTTTACTTGGTTCACCACTAAGGGCTACGTCCAAGGAGCATACGCCGACAGGTTGTTGGTCGTACCAAAATCCACTATGCTTCACTAGCTGTAGATTACAAAAGTTCGGGTACAGTCACTCCGTCCCAGGCTCACTGCCTTTACAAAGGTTCAGGGATAGCCCACTGCTTCCCTGGGGTCACTCCCGTTGACTCCCCCTGGCTCACTGCCGTTGGTGAAGTCTCACTCACTTTATAGACGTGAAGGTCTCTTCAATTGATAGTCATGAATTTCGTTGTCTCCTATTCAACATGAGACTTTGCTTGCATCAGAGCCCTGAGTTAATGCTCTGTTATGTTCCAAATTCCAACCACTGAGGAAACACCCCTTTCCCTTGTTCACAGGGAAAACAACCTTTGGAAAAAGGCCTTCGCAAAGTACCCTACTTCGCAAGGCTCCCAATTTTGAAAAGCTCAGACAAGACTTCACAGAGCCCCTGCCATTTCGCGAAGCTCAATCACGAAGCTCAATCGTGAAGCACTATCGCGATGCTCCAGCCTTCGCAATGCTTGGATATTGCGTAGCTCCTTCCTCTTCACGATGCTCACAGAGCCAAAGCGGGGCGCACGTCTTTCGCGGAGCCGGAATAGCCGCCGCGAAGCTTCTCTTTCACAAAGCACACTGCCTTCGCGAGAGACCATTGCGAACCGAGAGCAAAGGACTTTCTCTGAAATTCTCTCTGCTTCTCTTGAGGGGGTCGGCCTCTATTTATAGGCGATTCCACCAACCCTCGTCCCTTCCACGCGAAGTCAACGCCACGTCATCTCAAATCGCGAAGCTCCAATGTTTCTCCCAGAAAACTGTCCAAATCGCGAAGCTCCACGCCAATCTTTCGTTCGCGGAGTTTGACGTAGTGGCAAAGAATCACCGTCAACATACGTTCACGACAGCGCCGTGAAGCTCCCTTCGCGAATCCCAACATTCCTTCGCGCCTTCACCGCGATGCTCCCTCGCTATGCCCTTCATCGCCGCGAAGCTCTTCAACTCTGCCGTTCGCGAAGCTTTGACGTAATCGCGAAGACTCACCGCCTCCATTCTTCTGGTCTTCGTGATTTCCAAACCATGCATCCTCTCTTCGCGAAATTCATTCCTTTGCCATATAAAAACATGATCTTCATGGAAATCCTATTTTCGCGATGCTCACCAATTTCCAGATTTTGGACCCCAAAAATTTGGCAAACACTGGGAAACGACGCCACCATCAATACTGTTGTCTGCTTGAAAGGTATGATCTCTTTGCTGGAACTCGAGCTGAGCTTCCATTGAGGATTGACAACAAACACAAACCACACTCCAAAACATGCATAGAAGACCATGGTTCTAACAAATACCAGATGGGGAATTGGTAATTAACTGATGCAATCTTCTTAGTGCGCCAAGGCATGAACGTTGAAGGGCTCTCTACTACTTTTCAGCCTTTAGACATCGAGAGACTGATAGAGATGCCAAATCAATCTGATGTAGTAACCCTTCTTTTATCTTAAGATGATTTTCATATTCATCATAAGATAAAACATTATTTTTCAACTGACAAAGAGTTTTCCATATGTTGAGACGAATATCATGAACTTCATCGTCCGTCAACATTTCTGGAATATTATACTGAGAGTCAGCCAAAGGCCCAAACATGACTGTCACTTCACCTTTCGCCAGTTGTTTTCTCATGTTTAGCATTTCATCTTTATCATTTGATGAAGATTATACTACTTGATTTGACCAGAGTTGGTGTTTCCTTGTTCCTTTATTGGATTAAATTGGATTGGTAGAGAAATCATTGATCAAACTAGAAGATGCATGACTTAGGGGTGGTTCAGAGAATGACATACACCCTGGGATATCTTCTGATTGAGAAACGTATTTCACCTACTAGCGATGAAGCTTCAGACATGACTGGTTTCGCATTTTCCAATGCCTCAAGAAAAGAGGGCTTTCTCAACACTACATTGTCCACTAGAGCATTTTCCGGGCAATGTCCATTACTACTGCGGAGAGGACTTTCGCAGTGAAATTCATCATCATGGGGAGGACCACCATAATGGGTTACTGCAAAAGATGAGATCTCTTGCTCCTTGGTCTTCTGACCACATAGAGGTTTCCTGTGGCTCTCATCTAAAGATAAAACTTTGAGATCGACCGAATTGTCATGAAGCAAGCCTTCATGAGGAAGTGTCTGTTGAAGACCTTCAGAATTAATGTTCCCACTATTGGGAAATGAGGGAGAAGAATCTTGAATTTCAACAGATAATTGTCTAGGGCTTCAAGAACAGCAACATAGAGCAAGGCCTTGTTACAAATTGGCTCTTGATCTCTTGACTGTTCTGGGCGGGTCTTTTTCTTAGACACCTTCTTACTCGCCTTGGAAACCACTTGTTGATGAAAGTGGATACTATGAGCAGGTGTATATGCCTGATCAGGAAATATGGCCAAGTTAGGCTGACGATCTCTACTCAAATCAGGTGTATGTTCCTGACTTGGATGTCTGTTTGCTATGGGGGAGTATGCCCCACAACCCTCTTGGACTGGAACAGATGTGTGTGTCTGTTCTGGAGTGAATTGTCGATGTATCAATCCACTGGTAGGGATAGATTTATGTGTCTTTCCCTGAGATGATACTGAAGATGTTATAATATCTTGGAAGGCATCCAAGAATATGAACAGGGATTTGCTTCTACTCTTTCACCATTGATAGAATATGCTTGGTGACTTCAGCTGCCGGAATGGGAATATACATCCATTCTAGGCTTGGAGCAGGTGTATGTGCATGCTTGTGTCCTCCTTTTCATGTCAGTGAATCCTAACAGTACTCAAGTGTGGGGGAAGAGAGTTGAGTATGCCTTCTATTTGTTGTCGGGGCTTTCCGACTAACTTCTCTGAATGCTACCAAGAGAGACTGTTGGTAGGCTTGATTAATACTAGTATGTGTATGTGCCTGTTGATTGCACTTCACCAAACGTGGTTGACGAGATCCATTATATGTAGTCAGACGAGCCTGCTGACTAGCTGATGATGTACAAACAGGTGTATGTTTCTACCTATAGTACTCTGCCGGAATTGCCTGGCGGGATTGGCGTGATGCTGTCAGACGAGTCTGCTGGATAGCGTAATTAAAACGGGCAGGTATGTGTACATTCTCGTTGATTGCCACCAAGTTAGGTTGGTGGACTTCTTCGGAGATGGCACTGTTTACCGAATTCCGCCTCTGGTGGTTCGTCTTGCTTGCTTGGGTTTGAGGAACCTGAGCTGAACGCCTTGATTCGGTACCCTCATCATGTTGAGGGCATACTGCCACACGACTATAGCGGCAATTGTTGGTGGGAGCCCTCAGGAAGGACTCCTGTCATTTTGAATTAAGGTCCTGAGGGACCTGCTCATTCACCTCCCTAGAATAAGTGAGTGAATGGTGATTGTGTTCCGGGGATAATGACCCGAAACGGTTGGAGACGGTAGTCAGCACCGCCTTCTTTTTGATCATTGGTCATCATTGTCTGGATGACCGATGTGAGTTGTTTACTTGGAGGGCTTGTCGGGAAGCCTCCAGAGTTGGGATGGTACCGTGTTGACAGTATTCCTTAACCAGTGTGTTTGATACCCAGCATTGAAGATGTTGAGTAGGTGATATCGTCCTAAAAGCGGAAAACGTTTCAGTAGGAATAGCAGTAGTGGTATTTGCAGTAGCAGTATTCACAGGTGTGAACTTGAGAGTAGCCATTCTAGAAATGCAGAAGATTTTGGGAAAAGAGTGCATGTCTGATATAACATACGTAATCAAGATAAATTCAGCCACTACATCTTTTGGATGAGCACATATGTCAATGATTGTTTTTGTTGGCCCTCTCATTGAGTTTTAAATATGGTCCTAACAAATAGGTAAAACATCATTTTAACATGGTTAAGGATTCACATCGGGTTCACCATTTTTGTTTCCCTATGAATCCGGGGAAGACCGCCTTGATGAGAGGTTCAAACATTCCGATCGGTTTCTAATGGGTTTTTTCATAGAACCGGAAACATCAAATGATTCCACATCCATTTTGACCTACTTTCCAAAGGTAGGTTCTCATTAGTTTGTGGATTGATGAGGCTTAGAAATTTGCATTGGTTGAGAGGATGGGAGGTCGAACTCATCACACCTTTTTGAGGGGAATTCTTGTCAACTCCGGGACTCTCTTTATTGATCTAAGTTATGTTCGTGAATCCTTATTACATTACCATGTATAAAATGAGCTTTCCTTCAGATCTGACAGTCAATGATTAAATATGTTGGGAATTTAGAGAATCTTTTATATGTATTCTAGGTTCTTAATCGATAGAGAATCATCTGTATGTATTAGAGATTCTTGGTCAATGGTACCCTTCGACACATTTATATAGAAGTCTCTTGGTCATTATGATGACCATGCTGGTTTTAAATCCACTAAGTGGGAAACTTGAGGTTTATTGACATTCAGAATGACATGGATTATTTTAGAGCTGGGATCGGACCCATAGACGGGATACCTATATATCCTTTGTTTAGAAAAGGAATCAGAACCCACGTAGTTCGAGTAAGGGATTATGATGTTTATGATTGATGGCTCAAAGAAGGATGTCACAATTACTTTTACACTCTAAGATCACGTGATTCATGCTCGGTGTGAGAAACAAGAGGTATTGGTAAAAATTATACAATTGTGCCATGAAAGATGCAATCATAAGAAATAATGTGGGGCCCATGTATGTATGACTGCCCAGATAAATGAAGGTTAGGATTTACTTTAGGGAAGAAATCCAAGAACATGGTCTATAAAGGTATATGTGCTTCATGGAGATTTTGAATACTCTAACTTGGGGTTTACTCCTGAGAAGGAGGCCTAAATTATGAGAAAACTTATGAATGGGTTTCACTCCTAAAAAGGAATCCCAGATCCAAGGTAAATTAGGACTGGTTAAGAGAAATTAAGACTAGAGCTTACTCCTGAAAAACAGGCCCAGGTCAAGGATTAAGGTTTGGGGCTTACTCCTGAGGAGGATTCCCAAATTATGGGACTAGGGCTTACTCCTAAGGAGGATTCCCAGATTTGGGAAATTTATGAATTGTGGCTTACTCCTAAAGAGTATGCCCAGGTTAAGAATTATGACTGGGACTTACTACTAAAAAGGAGGCTCGTATTTGAGACTGGGCCTTACTCCTGAAAAGGAAGCCCAGGTTAATAGAATAATGGTTGGGGCTTACTCCTAAGGAGGATGCCCATATTTGAGACTGGTGCTTATTCCTGGAAAGGAAACCCAGGTTAGGGGATCTGGGGATTACTCCTAAGTGGATGCCCAAATTAGAGTACTTATGACTGGGGATTATTCCTGAAAAGGATACCCAGGTTAAGGATTCTCTCATCTTAAAGGATGATGTTGAATGAATGAAATCTTAATCTTTAGTGACATAAAGATGTGTAAATCACTAGGTTTTGAGAGATATTCCACATAATTCCTTTCAGATAAGGCGGTCAAATCAAGAAATCATTCCATAAATGGATTTGAAGAGTTTCTTGAAGACTGAATCTTGAATAGGAAAGGTGGAATGGATTAAGAGGGGTGAAATAGGAAAGAAAGGCACCCAAAAAGGTAGGGGGACACAAGTCCTGGCAGGCGTGCAGGTACTGTGTGGGCGCGCATGTCCTGGTCGCGCAGGTATTCCTGCGCAACACATGCTGTACCTGTGCGACGGTTAACCAGCAGGGTAATACTTGAGAGACTCTTGAATAAAGCCTTTAGAATCCTCTTGAGGTTCTTCCAGAAGAGGGGAGCACAAGTTCTATTAAAGGAGCAAGGCGTCGTCAAAGTGTGGCCTTTTCCCTTAAAGGGATATCTACTCAGGCACGTAAGTGTTGATGAGTTTCAACACTTAGGCCTTCCTCCCCCTCTTTAGATCTTCCGTTCTAGGTAAGAAATTAACATAGAAGTTCTTCAGAAGCTTTGAGAAGAGACTAGGGCACTGGGAGCTCAAACCTGAGTTTCTGGAAAAAATCCTCCCCGCAAAATGGGAGGCCCATAGGGTCTATTTATAGGCTGGAGAAGACCTCGGGCGATTATCCATTAGGGAACGCAAGTGACTTGTGCGACCAAATTCGGCACGCAAGTGTACTTGCGCGACCATTGCGGCGCGCAAGTATACTTGCGCGACCATTGTAAAACTTATTCGACCCTTGCACAATGTTCTTCTTATTCCTTCCTTTGTCCATTTTTTGATAATTTTTCAACGGTTGAATCACTTTGAGCTAAGATATTCCCCACTTCCAATCATTAGACTCTGTGACGAAAGGAGCGTCAACAGGGTCTACTGACACAACT
>CAUJRU010000948.1:189794-250916 GCA_963277665.1 Viscum album
ATTTAATAAAATAATTGTTTATTTATATTATTATTATCATTACATAAATGAAAAACATTTCTTAGCTATTTTCCATAATGATCATTTAATAATGGATGGATACTAATGCATACATACAACATACCGTATCAATGATCGTAAGAGAGATATTTTTCAAAACTATATTTAACAATTTATTTTAAAATAATACTTTTTGTTTAAAAATTATAATTATATACTAATAATTATTATTCATATGACGTAATAAAGACCAATTTTACCATAATCAACCTATAGAAATCATTTTAGATATATAATCTAAATATAGTAAAAATATTCAATGTGAACTTATTTGATATAATTATTTTTTATGAAATTTTAACAATAAAAACAAAATGAATAATAAAATTTACAATGTTTCTTATTAATTTAAATAATTAAAATTATTTTATTATTTAGGGTGATAATAAATTAACAAGACAAGTCAAAATCAAGGTAAGGAACTTCATCTCAATTTCAATTCATTGAAGAAATTTTTATTATTTTGGACTTGTATTCCTTATTGTGGTGTATTTACTGCCCCATTTTACATTTTATATCATTAATATATATATATATGTTATAATTTTATTTAATTTTATTTCTATTTTATTCATTCATGGGGATTCTTATTCAATTGTTTCCAAAGTGTTAATGATATCTTATTTTAAAAAAGAACCCCTTTTAATGTTTTCCTTCAAACTATTTTTCTACCATGTATATTTCTTAAAATTATATATATATAAATAATTATACAAAAATTTATCAATGAATTTTTTTTCTTTAACTCATTGGTTTTCAGAAATGATTATTTTTATGGTATATTTAAACGTTACTATAGTTGAAAAAATAAACATTATACTTTAACATATAATGAAACACTGGTCTTTTTCTCTTGTGTTACCATTATGTTAATGTTTAGATTCCTCTACAAGAATTAATGTTTTCTTAAAATAAAACCCCTATTTCCATTCATTATGAAATATTTGTTGTCAATGTTGGATTTTAGAAGAAAATTTTACTTCGATATCCTAATGGGTTTCCAAATATATTTAAAATAGTATTTCAATGCATTTTATGATGGAAAGTTTTACGCATATAATTTTTTACTCATGATAGGTTCCTTTGACAATTTATATTTAATGGGTGTGCCTAGATAGCATCCATTTATCCCAATATAAATTATACAATTGGTATTCCTATATGGTTCTCTAATGCATCAGGTACTTAATATGTTCTCTGGATAATTATACTCGATGTTAGATAAATGGTTATTAAAAAATTTAACATATTTCTATTGATTCTAATAGATAATACCACAAGAACCTACTAGAATTTTCAATTCTTTCTAATGTGTTTTCAAGGTTATTTTCTATTTGTTTAATTTGTGATAATGATAAATCTAAAAGAAATATGATTCGTTTTCTAGGTAAGGATGTATGAATTGGTTTTATTTTTTTAATTGTAATAACATTTATCTTCTATTAAAATCCATTACTAAGTATTATCTTCTCATTACATGCTTTAAAAAAATAGGGTTTAAGGATATGTGTGGGTTATTAAATTTCATGTTTAAAGTAATAAATATTTTTAGTAATAATAAAAAATGAATTATTTTGGAAGATTATATTATAGTGATAATGGATTCTACTATGATGTGTACACTTTATATATATATATTTACACATTGTCTTAATACTTAACAAGTACGACCAAATCCTATGAAACACTATAATTTAAAGGATCCTAAAATGTATGAAAATGAAATATTGAATGAAAATTAATTATTATGTATAAATTTTTGCTTGGTCCTAATAATAATTATTTCGTCAGCATAAATCATTCAAAATGTTGACTATTATCCCACCATCAGACAATTTTCCGTCCTATTGTTATCATAAATATGTCGGGGACTTTGTTATGGGAAAACATGAGTGACATTGCTGGTTAAAATTGCATGATTTACTAGATAAATGTATAAAATATGAATTATTTTTTATTATTTGGGTGCTTAATAATTATATATATATATATGGACCATTGGAACTAAATTGGTATGTTTTTATATGATTTTATCTATATATAACTATGAAGATACTTTAATGTTTAAGGGAGTTTGGGATGTGACATTTTAGTATTGCATTTGATTTATCATTTCCTCTTGTGAGTTATTTCATCCTAAAAAAGGGTTAACATTATGTTTCATGAGTGGTGTTCATTGGCTACAACCCGTTAACTCAAGTCATGTATATTTTAAATGATTTGTTTTACTATGTTTTCTTCTTATAATGGTTTTTAATGTGTTATAAAAAAATATGAATTGATTATTATGTTTTTGGAAAATGACTAAATGCTATAAATTATATTTTACATTATACTATATAAAATTTAATATCTTTCATTTAGAATATTTTATTATTAATATTTTTGTGTAATATCTTATATATTTACATTTAGTGTTCACATTTAAATATATAAATATATAAATTTTTAGAGGTTTCATAAATTTTAATTGATATTTTTTATAATTTTTTCTTTTGGTTAATGTCTTATTTTATATATATTGAACTAGAGGGATGTGTTATATTTTTATTTTTTTCAATTTACAATGGAATTATCCTAATTATTTGGTCATGAATTTTAATTGTAAAAGGTGGTTTCTCAATCGATATAAAGTTTATTACAAATAGTATGTTGTATAATTCATGGAAATGTATTTAATTGTTTCATTATTAACCTATTTTGATATGAAACTGAGTGTTACCTTATAATACATATTGGATTGGAATTAGTGTTCTTCCAATGTTTAATATCTATGTATAGAATAAATAAATGATGTACTTTTAGTATAGAGTTTTTTTATATAAATTGTTTAAGGAATTTGAAATTATACATTATATGAATGTTTTATCAATTAGTATATATCATAATGGAGGTTTTCATGGGAATATTTAAAATTAAAAACCTTGGATATAAAGTTTTTTGTGGTATTGTTTTAGAAATCAATATTTCCAATGTATTGAAATTTTTTGTAAATTGAAAATAATATTATTTTATTTTCACACATTTAAGAACATCGATTTTAAAAAATTTCTTTATTTTATGGTGATTTTTGATTAGGTTTGTTAAAAATAAACAAGAGGATATGGGTTTTAAATTTGGACCTACCTTTTATGAAAACTAGGTCATTTAATATTAAATGGTTTTGGATATAATATTTCATAATGTGGTCACATATATTGTGTATAATTTTAAAATAAGGATACATGTCTCTGGAATATTTTTGAAAATTATAGTGTTTATATGTTTTTGATTAGAACTTATTTTAAATTCATCTATACTATATGGTTTTTATAACACTATTATAATTGAACTTCAATATTATAAAACAAATTCTAGTGAATGAAATGTTTCCCATATTTGGTTTTATATTTTTATACATGTATTTTTTTTAGTTCAGAAAAAATTCAGGTTTCTTAAGTATTAAATATTTAAGAACAAAATACCTCAATAAATGAATTCAATTTTAGGTATATAATTTTTAATACCTTATTAATGGATTTTGGTTTGGGTTTTTTAAAAAAAACCTTAGTTTATTGAGGGGTTCACTATCATTCCTAGGTTTTATTCATGCCCAACATGACCCCAAGTAGCTGAACAATGAAATTGGAGCACATTTTTGTTAATAGTAGGTAGAATGGGTAACCAAACGGGGATCCTAAATTTAGAAACATATTTTTTTAGTTTTTAAGTCCTATATTATGATATATTTTTAAAATCAAAATTTAATGGGATTATATCCCTTTTCCTAGAATTATATTACATCCATTTCAATGCATTACGTGATTTCTATCCTCCCATTCTCCATGGTATATATCTCCCATAAGTATAGATTTTTCATAGTATGTCCACTAAAATATCTTCATCTATTCTTCTTTTATCTTTCCCATTCATATTATACATGTTCTTCTATCACCAATTCTATGTTATTTAGTTGTTCTTGAAAAACAAATTTTATTAGTGTTATTTCAATTGTTTCATACAAATAATTAGCTTATGGTGTCTCATACTTCATTAGTTTTTAGTACTACTCATGTTGTCTATTTATAATGAATAAAATTGGAGATACTATGATTCCATTATTAGATGAACCATTTATTAATTTTTAATCTAGTGTTTAAATAAGAAAAATTAGAAAAATTAATTTAATTTTACTCAACTTTTTTCAATTGAGTATATATAGAATTTTATTAATTTGGAATATTATTTAATATATTTATCTACCTAAAATATATTTTCATCGAAATCAAGAAAGTTATTTTCTCGATAAAATCTCATTTATGATTTTTATTTAATAAAAATTAAATTTTATAAAATGATTTCACTTAAATTATAATGATTTTACATTATGTTTTTTTCAGTATTTCCATGGATTTATAGCATATTAGACTAACATTCTAGGTATAATTTGTTTTGAATAAAAATCATTACATAAGTATTTTACATATTAGTACATGTTTTTTTAATTGGATTTAATAGGTTGAATTTGTTGACCTTCATCCTATTTTCAAATTTTTATAACCTATTGGCTATGTATTGGTAAATGGATTAATATATTTACACATTATACAATAGTTATAATTCTGATGAATTTGTTATGATTTTGATAGTAATGTAATGTGAAAAAATGATTTTCATATTTAGATTATGGTTAGTGTTTGATATATATATAAATAAGAGAAGGTTTATTATTTAAAGTGTGTTTTATTTCAATTGGGTGTCTAAAACTGATGAATTGTTTATTAATTATTCTTTTTGTATTAAGAATTGTTATATAAAATTTATCATCCCCAATAATATCCCGGGGGAAGCGTTGTGTAGCTAGGATTGTTATCTATGATAGGGTATTGTAATAGTGAATGATAATTATTTAAATAGTTTCTCAAATATTGTAATTTTATATGCTTTCATAATTTTTCATATTGGTAATGAGAATATGGGTAAAACCAATTTTATATTAATTGGATCACATAATCCATCCCAAATTGATGGATTCCACTATTTTTTTATCCTATATTCTCTCCAATTCTCCAATGTGTCCCCATGATCATCGAGTTACAAATTATTTTTTTACTTAATTAAATATTATATATTACTATCTTAATGCTCATAGTTATGTTTTTTTATATGTTTATGCTATGTAAATGTTCGTAAAATTTATTCTGATTTCTCTAATAAAAATTTGTTATTTGATATGTTTGTGATGAAATATTAAAATGAATATAATCCATATAATTTAAACAATATTCATGTGTATTATTTTATAAAAAACTATAATAATATTTTAATTATGTTCTCATTAATGGATTTGGATTTTTCATTAATATTTAGAAATCCTTTAATCATTTTGCAATGAAGACACAATCAAAGTTTAATTTTAAATTTGTTCTCTCTTATCCAACATTACTCTTTGACTGAAAGTACAATGTATGTTTTCCTTCAAAAACCAGTAATATTAAAATGTTATGAGTAATTATTTCTTGTAACGATTTGATGTGAATTCATTTTTAATTTATAAATTTTAAATTATGAATTTTTATTTTTATTTCAAACAGGAATTTCATGGATTGTGTTTTAAAGGATGTGCACAGGGCATGGGTTTGATACCATCAGAGTATTATTTCATACACACAACATATAGAACAAGTGTGTGTATATTGTTATTATGATTCATGACACATGTTTAGGTAAATACTTCTTGGAAGTATTATATAATTATTGTTATTTTCATTTATTTTTATAAAGGTGGAATAGTAAGTATATCTAACATGTCACATGGTTATAGTTTGTTTGGGTCTATTTATAGTTTTTTTTTGTTATTACATTTTTATCATTAATTGTATTATGAAATAAAGAACTCCAATATCATTTTTCATCATTTTAGTTATATGTTTTTTATTGATGTTTTTTATGTATATATTGTGATGTGTAGACTTGGTCATTTGAGTTATCATGGTTTGTTTAGTTTTTTTCATGTCATTATGGTTTGTTTGGAATGGGTTAGATTTCCAAAAATCCCTTTTTCAAGGAATTTATTTTATTTAATATTAGTACATATTTCTGAATATTTTTTTAAATTCCTCTTATAGTGATTATTTCATTAGTAGATATCATTCTTAATTTGTTTTCTGTTATTTTTCAACTTGGAACTATTTTCTATAACACATTGAGATGTATTAATTTGTTTTTAAAATTAAATCAATTTTTTCCTTTTTTTCTTAAATTAATCCTTGAGTTTAGCTTGTGTTTCATGTAACATTATTTCTAGTTTGCATTACATGAAACATTGAGTGTAATTGGTGATACAAGATTAACTTAGTTATATAAATCGTAATATATGTTTAATGTATTATTAATTAAGTTGGTAGTTATCACCGTTCTATATGAATGGAGGATATCAATATGAATAAAAGTATTTTGAAAACATATGGACTACACATGTATAAAAAAGAAAATATTTGGTGACCAATTAGTTATAAATTAAAATATAAAATATTTGTAAATAAAGGAAATATTTTTCTAAAAAATATTTTCTTCAAGACAAACACGTTTAAAAAATATATATTTTTAAAAATAAATTTGAATGAATTATTTTAATAAATATTATACATTATATTATCAATGTAATATTTAGTATTCATCATATCTGTTTTCTTTATAAGAGATAAGTATAAATACAATTTGACTCTTAAAATAGTATTTTATTAAAAAGTCATTGTCTTTTTTCACACATATAATTGAATCTGTTATAATTTTTTTTTAAATGGAGTTAAATTTTTTAATCACCTTGTCAAAATTAGATTGGGGTTATTTTTTTAGAATTTTATGAGAAAGCTAATTTTTCATGAATATTGAAAAATACAGAATTTGAATGGAAAACAACATTTCATTTAAATTATTTATAAAGATAATTTTATTTTTTAAATAAATTAATTTTAGTTTAACTATATATTAATTAATTCAAATTATTTAATTGTAATGATTTTTCTTTTTATTTTTAATATAAAAAATAAGTTAAAATTTTAACATTTTCTCTTTGAAAACCCGTTTTATCTTCATCTCTTTGAGATTAATTTGAAATTACAATTTTACACTTAATTGAATGGAATCATAAAATATTGATTCAATATTTGGATTCATAATAATTTATATATTCTTATATGGTAAAATTAATTTTAGAACAAAATGTAGAGAGAAAATAATGAAAATTTATTACCGTGAATATTGTAAAAAAGGTTTACCACATAATTAATCTAAAATGAAAAGGGTTTAAATGACTTAAAAACATGTCTTAAATATACTTACTATCAATATGTACACCATATAATGCCTATGTATCCCTAATTTACCATTTAAGGCCCTTGAATAATTTTCAAAACATGGGTTGACCTTTTTCATATTAATCATTACTAGTATACCCCTCACCTAACATATAAATAGCCACTCTATATCATCTCATCGTCAAAATTTTAATCCATTTTAGTTTAGCTAATACCTACCCAAATCACTTTCAACAATACCCCAAATCATCCTAGAATCTTTATTGTTGGCATCATATTTATGATCTTGGACTTCATTTGAGGTACGTAATTAATTAAATTTAGGTTCAAATACTATTAAATTGGTTAATGAAAGATTTTAAAAGTATAAGAGGAGGCTTGGGGATTCTTAGGGGTTCAGGATATGAAATTATTAGAAAGGGATCCATCCAGGTTAGGTTTCATAGGTGGTGCAAAGTTAGTATTAACAGTGCACCTTAATAGTGCTTTCTTAGAGGAAGTCATGCATGATTGTTGTATGAGTTCAAGGGGATGAGAAACCTTATGGTATTTGACATAACTATCCCATATAGTTATTTTATAGTTCTTAAAACCATTTTGGCTACCGAAGAATCCATGTATCCTAGCCCCATATTGGATAGAGGGTGGTGGACAGTTAGTGGATGGTTTGGCCGCCCGTACGGACAAACCCTACACCTCATTAATGAGGGGGAATTTATTGTCCTCCCACTAGGATTAGGTTTCCTCACCCAAATGTATTCCTCTATATTCCTATAATATAAAAGTCTAAAAACCCCTTCATCTAAATCTTCCCATGGATTGATCTCCTATGTTTATAAGCTATTTGGAGTGATGTTGTGTGTGGATTGAAGATCATGGTGAGTTTACCACTAGTTTTTATTCCATTTTTATGATTAGGGATTGTGGAAGTGTTCTTTTTTGTTTAGAAGCTGTAAACCCATATATTTTTAATTGATTCTATATGGGGTATTTAAATGTAGATTCTTTCCGAATTGAAGTGTAAGGAAAAGTGGGTGATCTTTTCCAAATTTGAACTAGGTGATCTATTAGTTATATCCCACAGTTTTTTTTAAATTTATGTTTATGTGGATATATGTCGGTGTATGTGTTATATATATTTGGTTTTCTATGGTAGAAAATATAAATTAATTGATTAATTGATGAATTGAAACCCTGAAGATCTTCATGGGATTCATGGAAGGAGAATTGATCAGGTTAAAGGCTAGACATGGGGTATACTGATTCCTTGAACATATAATTTAGTTGTTACAATAAAAATTAAAATTTTTTTTGTGATAGATCCCTTGATAAATATGTTAACGGGTTACCGTGAGTTATAAAATTGATAAAATGGTAATTTTCTGTATATATTCACATGAATTAAATGTAGTGTATAGAAAAATGGTTAATGTTATAAATTAATTATTCGCTATAAATGGTAAATTTGTTGATGGGATAATGTATATAAATGATAAATTTTTTAAATGGAATATGGAAGATAAATAAGGAATTTTTGTGATCATTGATTAATGAACATAAGTGGTATATGTGTTGAATAGTAATTAGTTGTGAATAATGTATGTGTTTAATGGGTTAAGGAATGTAAATTATGAATGTGTTAATGAGTTAAAGAATAAAGATTTTATATGTGTCGAATGGTTAAAATAGTAATGTCAAAATGGATTGGTGGTATGTAAGGTATTGAATTGAGGTTCTACACCCATAATTCAGGTTAGACTAGGCCTCTAAACCCCATCCCTATAATGCATGGGTTAGTTAGTATGACCGAGACTCTATGCTTCAAATGAATGCCTAGGATATGAACACCTTGACAAAAAATCCAATTTGAGTGTTCTATACTTTTTATAATTATTTACCTACCACATTAGGGAACTTTATTCTTCCGCCAATGGATATAGTATATGACTAGGATATGCTGAAGTGTATTTGATGAAAATGGATAACCCATTGAATAAATGATGAAAATGTATAAAGTGAACTTCATTAACTAATTTCCCTAGGGTTGTCTTATCATTGTCATTTTTTTCATTTTTTACCTACATAGAATATCTACTTAGACTGGATATTTTGTCGACACCATTGGAGGTGAACAATTGAGTTATACTTACAGCCTTCTTGGGATACCATTGGGTACTAGATCAGACTTCATGGATGTAGGTTAGGAAAAGGGAAAGTGTATTATAATATATAGTGTATTTGGGTATGGTATTTGCATTGATGAGGGATATATGCATGGATTCAGGACCCTTTTTGTGTATTCATCAGCTAACCTTTATTTAGTGTTTCCTTTCACTTGAAACTGTATGAAATGTCATTTCATATTTACTATTTTTTTAGGCTTGTACCAAGGTTTTTGAAAAATATATATGATTAATGTTGATTGTATATTTGGTTACTTTATTTCATATTTTTTCTACTATTTATTACTCTGATAAATATGGTTCATGTTATCCACAAGCTTTTTAGGCCCTCACTACTATTCTGAAACAACTTGTATACAAGAGGTTATGCCTGAATTCATGTGGTGATCTTGCTCGAGGTACATGTTTAGTGGCTCCTGGGTCGAGGATGTTATAATGGGGTATCATAAAAAAATGCTCTTGTCTTCTTTTTTTAGAATGGTATATGGGATACTAGGGAATTTTTGTACTTATTAATGAGCTTATTAATTGGTGTATCAAACACATGTATGGGGGGAAACCTAAGAATCCAATGTGGGATTAGTATTCCTGATGTTTTTTTTACAGTTGAATGATATTTCTCCATAGAGGTTGGACTTGTTGTGTGATGTGGACATTTTATGGAATTTTTCATGAAGTAAAAATTTCCTGAGGTTGTGTGTACATACCTTATTTTAGTAATCTGGGGATTTAGGTGAAATGAATCATGGTAGGAACACAAAAAAACTTTTGGGATGTGAGGGATAGAATAATTTTCGTTTCCTCTAAATATGAAGCAAATGGTGTATGTTAGAGTTGCTGAAAATAGGTAAAAATAAGTATGGTAATTGAAATTTTAAATAATTGTGATTATTATAGAGTCATGAATGGATTAAAAATTGGTTGTGATGATTTGTAAATATGGAATGGTTATTCAATGAGAATGGTTTATGTTGTGAATGTGAAACGATTAAAAATAGTTTTTTTTATGAATGTTGGTTTTCGCCACGTAGACCAAGACCTATGGTTGGTATGGTTGAGGGTAGTGATAGAGATGTGACTATATCCTGTGGGAATGTGTATGTGGAATTGTTTTTTTATTTCTAGAAGAGTGCCTTCTTTTGTATGAGCTATATATGTTCTTTGATATGTATTTTGAGATATATTTTTCCATTATGAATGGATTCCACCATGAATATATTTACAAATTCTGTGACATGAGGATATCACAATAAACACACCTCCGATATTGGAGTATAAATCCCAATTAAACCATGGTAACATAGTCGAGGAACAGTTCCATTAAAATTTTTCTCATTTTATGTAGATGATGGAATGAGACCTTAGGCAGACTATACTTAGTTTGTTTTACTTTACTAGAGAGTTCTTGTTATAGGATCCTATGATGTTTTTTATAGAGGGTGGACCTCAGGCTGTCGATTTCTCGATAAATCCCATACAGATGATTCTGGAACACTAAGATACTCCTCCTGAGAAAATTGTCATGTTTCTAGATTACATGTTGTGAGGAAAAGCGAAGCACTAGTGTGATATCGATGTTCATACTGAATAGGCATATCATATGTTGTGGACATATTTCTAGGAAATTATTATAGAAAATATCTATACAATGACCATGAGGAAGTATAAGGTTAGATATTTTATGAGTATGTCCTAGGGGACTATGAAATAGATGGATTATGTTGGATGCTTCACCAACTTTCATTGGTTTGTTACAACATTGGAAGGTGATAATGCATCTACATCGAGACATTTTTAGGATGGGATTATACAAGAGATTAAGCCCCATGTGAAAATATTATATTTAAAGATGTTTGATAAGGAGGTGGATCAACCCCAAGATGTGTTTCATGAGGACTTCTTAGGCCTACAACCCATGAGAGATGGTGTGTTCATGATTGAGTTTCATTCTAGAGTATGACTAGTTTATACTATGCCATAATGAATGGAACCAGCATAACTATTCGAATATATAACTCAGTTTGGGTAATTGGATGGTAAAGTGTTTGTTTGTCTGAGTGCATCACCTTGGGGATATCTACTTTTCATTTCTAAGAAGTTTGATGGTACATTTCGGTTTTGTGTCAAATATAGGAAGATGAATCGATTGATTATTATGAACTGATACCATCATCCATTAATCTATTATAATTTTGATTAGTTGAGGGAATCTTCTGTGTTCATAAAAAATTTACATGAGATTAGTGTACCATCATATGAGGGTGGGGCCTTACCATATACCACGTTCATCTTTTTGGATCACGTATAGTTTATATGAGTTTGTTGTGAGGCCTTTGGGTTAAAAAATAAAGTAGTAGTGTTTATGGAATTAATGAACTAAATCATAAACCAATACCTGGATCATTTTTTTGTTGTTCTTGTGGATGAACTTTTAGTGTTATCCAAGTCACATAAAGAGTATTCCAAACATATTTACATTATACTAAGTATACATCTATGGAATAGTCTATACTCTAATCTATCTAAGTATCATTTTTGGATTGTTCGGGTACATATCTTGTGTTAAATTATCAACGAGGTAGGTTTTTTAATTGACTTAGAGAAAGTTCAGGCGGTTGTATCTTGGGAGAAACCTAGGAATTGTTTTGAAATCTAATGATTTATGGGTTTATTGGGATATTATCAATGGTTAATCAAATAATTTTCCCTTTTAGAAGAACCAATTTTAGGCCTGACCAAGAAAGGAATCATGTCTGAATGGTATGGGGTACGTGTGGATGCATTCCAACAGTTAAAGAAGCAAGTGACTACTACACAAATTTAGATCCAACCTGAGCTCGGTAAGGATTATATCTTCTTGGGGATGTATCTGGTATCGTCCTTATAGTAGTGTTGATTCAGGGCGATCCAATTGTAAGGAATGGGTTATGGTAGTTGAGGCCTCATGAATTAAATTACACATTGAGTGATCTCTTCTTGGATATGGTGGTTTACTCCTTATAGGGTCTATTAAAATACTTGTTGGGGGAATGGTTTAACATATACACAATAATAAAATTCATAAGTACATATTCTTCAAACATAAATTGAATATTTTCTAGTGAAAATGGGTTTAGTACATGATGAATATGGGTTTTGAGATGGTCATCATGTTGGGAAAGTGTAATATATTCATCGATGCTTTGAGTCAGAGGACTCAAAATCAGAATTTTAGGAATCCACATCCAAGTGCTGGATGATGTAGTTGTTTTCAAATATTCACCTATATATTTAGAATAGGTAAGGAAAGAAGACCCTTGAAACCTTGGAAGTTGATTTAATACATCTGAGTTAGATCATGAGAAGTATAATTAGGATCCTTAGTTTTTGACCTTGAGGGAATGTCTGGATGGTGTGGAGTCACCTACCAATTTTACCATTTTTGATAAAGAGTTAATTTGTTTACATGTTTTTGTTTTCATACTTCATTGTATACAGTAATATTTCATGCATGAGTTTCAAAATTTGAATTGGTAGTTGTACCCTTGTTTGATAAACATATACCATGAAATTTGTAATTTTTTGGTGGATATGGTTTAAAAAAATGTTGCAAGTTTCTTGACTCGGTGCTGCACCTATTATTAGGTAAAGGCAAAGAATCAGTAGTTTGGTGTTTTGTTATAGCCATTTCCCATTTGGGGATAGATGTTGGATGAATTCGTAATGGTTTTCTGCTAGATATTCCATTTACACTATAGATGAATGATTTGATATAGGTAATTTGGGATGAATTAACAAAGTAGTAACATTTCTTACTGATATGAGGGACCTTTACCATTGACCAGTTTGGTGTGTTGTATTTTTTTGAGATATTTTTTTCGAACGGGGTTCTAAAAACAATAGATTTGGATCGTAATCTGCAATTTACTTTAAACTTCTAGAAAGGTTTATAGAAGTCACTGGGTACCAATGTAATGTTTTCAAATGGATTTCCACCAACAAATAGATAGGTGGTCAAAGCATACTATGATGGTGCTAGAGGAAAAATTTATGTATTGTTCTAATGATTTTTGGGGATCTTAGGAAGTGATTTTGAAATTATTCATTTTTCTTATAAAAATAATTACCACATGATGTGTTAGATGAAACTATATGAGTTGAAATATTTTAGGTCATATAGGTACCTTTTATGTTCGATGGAGTTCATGAAATTAGAGATGTTGGGATCGAGTCTTGTGGGGGAGATGTGAGAAAAGGTTAAGATGATTTGGAAATTTATGGATATGGTTCTTGGTAAGAAGAAGTCATTTATTGATTGACATAATAAATCTATTGAGTTTATGGTGGGTGATTGTGTTTTCCATTGGGAGTCACCAGGGATAGGTCACCATTGGAATTGGATGTAGGGTACTTTGGCACCCATGTATGTAGGAACTTTGTGATTATGGAGGGGATCAGAATAGTTGCATATCAATTGTCTCTTCCACAATGGTATAGTGAAATGGAATTTTTTATCATGTGTAATTGATTATATAGTATAACCATGACCCAGATAATGTGATTGCTGTTAATGATATTGATCTTGAGGACAATGCGTCATTTTAGGTCCATCTTGTTCATATTGAGGATTTTTTTGAGAATGTTTTGTTAGGTATGTTTATGGATTTGGTTCGAGTGTCATGGAATCATGTTAAAATTCCAGATGAGACCTGGGAGAGGGGGACAGATATATGGGCATTGTGGCTTGATCTTTTTACATTTGAAACTCATTGATTCTTCGGAGTGCATATTGGGGATGATCCATTATAATGTAGGGAGGTTTTATGATCCTATTACTCATTTGAGGTATGTCTATGTTTAAATTTTGGATTAAATCCTTTTTAATTCGTTAATGAAATGTATCTAGAGTCTATTTAGAGGCTCGATAGTATCTCGAGGGGGGGGGGGGTAGGTTATGAATTAATTGGAAATTTAGACATCCTATGTAGGGTGCATGGTTGGAACGTAGTTATTAGTGGTCGTGCACCTTTATTGTGCATGCCTGTAAGAGGTGGGGCATGGTTGGTGAAACCATGAAAGGGGTAGGAGAAAATATGAGGCCATGGATAGAGCCATCCTGAACTGTTACCACATATTTTTTCAACTCATGTAGGCTACCTAGAAATCTACTTTTCCTATCCTCACAATGGATAGAGGGTGACACACAATTGATACACTGTTTGTCAAACCGTGCATCCAAACTGTGATCCTCATTAATATATGGGGAATTTATAATTTCCACCATCGGTATTTGATTTTCAGCCCATTAATTTCTTCCCCTATCTTCCTAAAATAACCAAGGGTGACGAACCCATCCTCCCATAATTCCAAAAATTGATATCCCTTAATTTAAAGTTGTTTAGAGAATTTTTGGGTGTGGATCGAATCTCCAGGTGAGTCTAACACTCCTCATCCTTCCTTTTCCTGATTAGGGACTTCATAATCATTCTTCTTCATTAGAATATCTTAAATAATGTTTTTACAATGTATTTTAGGTTTGGTATTTAACTGTGTTTTATTCTCAAAACAATGATTAATGTTTAGTGAGTGATCATATTTGGAATTGAGGTAGGTGGTTTACATGTTACATACCACAGTCACATGGTTAAATTTATGTGTGTTAGGTTGTTCTATTGTGTCGTTGTTCTATTTATTTGGTTTACCATTGTATAAATGATAAATTAATTTGTTTTATGATGGATTTAACCCCTAATGATCTATGTTGGATTAATGGAGGTTGACTAGACCTGGTTAAGGGACACCCATGGGGTTTTCCACTTTGTTAAACATATAATTGAGTTGTTAAGTGGAGAATTAAAATTTTATGAGAGATATCCAATGATAAATATTTTGACCTACTAGATTTAGTTATAAAATGAAACAAATTTTAATTGTTACCATTTTTTTCACGACTTAATTGGGTAATTGGTATAACTGTAAATGTGTTAAAGGGATTATGGTTCATAAATAGTAAATTTATTGATTGGATAAGGTATGTTAATATTATTTTTTAAAAATTTATTAAGTCATATAAATGGGGAATGTGTGTGATTTTGGGTTAAGGCACAAAAATGGAATAAATGTTAATGAATGTTGAATTATGAGTGATGTATGTGTTAAATGGGTTAAGGAATGTAAATGATAAATGAGTTAAAGAGTTAAGTCATGAAGATAGTATGTGTGATGAATGGTTAAAAAATCATTCACACCTATCTTCGTTGTATATGGGTTATTAACTTGAGATTATACACCCACATGTCATTTAAGACCTTGGATCCTAACCCACCCTTATAATGCATGGGTTAGGGAGTTTGACTGTGGCTTTATTCCCCAAACAAATTAAAGTGATATGAATGTAGGGACTGTGGATCCAAGGTAAGTGTTATGTATTATATTCTATAATGATTTCCCTAGTAATGTTGGTATCTTTATTATTCTACATATCCAAATTTTATAGGACCAACATATTTCATAGTGTATTTGATGAAAATGGATAACTCGTGAATAATGATGAAAGTGGATAAAGAAAAAATTCTTAACTACTAGCACTCAGGTTATCTTATATTGATATCGTTAATAATTTTTTAGTTCCACACATTATTTTCTAGTATCGATATGTTGTATAAGTCATTGGTGGTGGCCAGATAAGTTGTACCCATTCACTGCTCAGACTGTTATTGGGTTGTCAGGTAGACTTCATGGTTACATGTTAAGAAAATAGAAAGGCACCTTTCCTAGATGGTTTATTTTGGAATGGGATGTTCATGGATGAGGGATCTAGATATAGAGTCTGGACCTGTTTTAAGGATTCTTCAACTTACCCTTATTTTTGGTATTCTTACATTTGGATGTTTATAATGTGACATAGTATATTTACTATTTGGTTATAGGACTATACCTCGTTTTTTAATGTAATCATGATTCATGTTTATTGTTTATTTTTTTCCTTTATTTCATGTTTTATCTTTAATGGATTACAATAATAACAAGGGTATAATCCCTCTGATTCGATATTTTAGAACCTCACTACTAGTCAGAAGCCTCTGGCGTACTGGGAGAACAACCTGAGATCATGTGGACACCCAACTTGGGGAACTAGTTTAGCGTATCCTAACCAAACATGAAATGATTTTGGTTCAAAACTAAGGAGGTTACCTGAACAAGAGGCAAAATTCTTCAAGGATCATTTTTTATTTATTCTTCCACCTCCTTCAAATCTTTTTTAACCTTGATAATATTATAACCATAGTGTCTCACATAAATTGATATGTTTTTATGTTAAGTTAATACCTAAAACAATTCCTACATCACTCAAATAGGTTATAAAATCAACATTCATGTGTATGGTGGACAACCACCTCCCAAACCATTGTCATTATTTTTTCCATTACCACTACTAACAGTTGGGTACTATAATGGATACATAATGTCTATATATGATTTTAATAATATAATTATATCTATATGGCCATTAAATAAATTGTAAACCTTTTAAATTTCTATTATTTAGGTCATATAACACCATCTATCTTGTTTATAGATAACTACCACCTCGCAAAGTCACATGATTGTTTTCTCTAACACTTTAGATGGGTGATAATAAGGATAATGTTAATGAATATATTTGATGTAAATGACATAATTATGATACTCATGACATATTTATATATATATATATAAATTTAATTTTTCATTTTATTTCTTACCTTTTCACTCACTAAATGATGATAGCATCATTTTTTTATGTGTAAAGAACCTCCTTCATGAAGTGATGTCACTCTCTATTATCATCACCACACCACATAGATAATATGTTTAAGTATACTTAATGGAATAATATGTTATTTATAATATTATAATTGTTATATAAAGGTCAACTTTTACTCTACTTCTCTCCATAATGATCTTTAAAAAATGGAAATGCCACTCATGTTTATGTACGACCTACATTTTCAATGAACAAAATATACTTAATTCTTCAAAAACATCATTGTGAATTATTATAAAAGTAAAATTTAAATATATATATGTGATAAATATATCAATAATATTATTCTTTAGATTATTTAACAAAGAAATATATATTCTTATAGAAAATAAAAAATATAAACATTTACCAAAAAATCAGTTATTAACTGAAATGTGATTTAACAATGAATTATTAATAAATAATTAGTAAATATTGATAAGTAAATAACATAGGGTATAATATATATAATTATGGTTTTATAATATATTTATTGTATTATTATATTTATTATATATGATGTTTGATGTGTATGATGGAAGTCAAGACTTTAGTAAAGGGATTTTCGTCTCACTTTTTTTTTGTGATACACATTCTATATTCACCACCTATTAAATTTATGTAGTGTGTTCACATACCTTGAATTTATTTTCTTAATTTTATCCTGAAAATTATTTGTATTTACATATCCATTTTATAAAATCTCTATCAATAGGTTTACAGTTTAAATGTTACCAAAGTAGTAGGGGATTTGTGTCTCAATTTTCTTTCTTTCAAACATATGAATGGTTATGCACCTGACATCTTTTTGGAGGTGAATATACATCAACCATTATAGTTAATATCTTATATTTGTTTATTATCATGATATTATATATTTCATTTAATTTTATACTTTTAAGGGGCCTTGATTCCGTGTTGTAATGTAGTAATGTTTTTAGGATACAATCTCATCTTATATCGGCATTATTTATGAATATTCATTTAAAGGTGAAATATTATTTGATATCTCTCATGAGAATCATGAATTATCTTATCATCATATTATATCATGAGAAAACTAAATTTACCTTCTATTTTTTCAGATTATGTACTCAAGTTTACGAAATATGTTTTTCAGGAAAGAAACTTCATTATTTATCTCTTTAGTCAAATATAATTTTACATCCAAAAATGGATCTCTAAAAATGTTTTCAAAAATATTTTAATATTTTTTAAAATAATTTATTAATTTAAATTTTACCTATTTTTAAACATTTCATTTTGAAATAAATCTGCATGTAATTTTTGAAAAATGCCCATTTTGTTTTTATATAAAACATGAAAGTAAAACGTGTTTTAAATTTTTTGGCATGAAATAAATTACCCTAAATTATAATCATTATTTTACTTAAATATCTAATTATATATATTAAAGGTTATTTTTAATGAAAATAATTTTTAAAATATTTTATGAACTTTGTTTTAAAATGATTTTGAATGAATCTTTATTTTCATCTTGAAATTTACTATGTGTTATTTTAAAATCATTACCCATATAAAATGATACAAATTTATGTAATTTATTCATTGATGGGTATTTTAATCAAGAATACCCTTCTTATTTTTTCTCTAAATGGATTATCATGAAATAATTTTTATGAACCCCATTTTTCTTATACCCGATATACCATGATAAAATTATAATGAATCCAGCTTCTTCTTCTAAAGGTTATGATGTGGTGATTGGTGGAACTGATTATAATATATGTCCCTTTTCCTTTAGTTTATGATATAATGAATTATTTATAAAATTCATTTCATTTCATGGATTTTTATAATATGTATGTGTTAGAATATTTTAGAACACATATGTATTATTTTCATTATTTGATGTGTTTTACTTATATAACCCTCCAAGAGGATCGTTAATGATGGATAAATCATGAGTAAATTTTTTATGTGTGAATTTTATTACATGTTCAAAATTTTATGCATGAACCTAATTAAATTTTCACAACAGGGACCCATACCCTCTTCTCCTGCTGCTACTGTCTACATTATTAAATTTGTATAAGACACATGGAATCAAATTCTAAAAGACCAGATAGTTTATTATTCATTTCAGAATCGATTCAAACATAAAATAAACACTATGTTTTAAAAAATAAAATAAAATTTATTGTGAATTCAATTATTACACTTAGTTTATACCTTAATATTAATCACAAAACACTTCCCTATATCGTTGGGAAAATAAAATATAAAAAATGGTGATCTCAAATTCTTAGTAGTGATAATCATATTATAGAAGCTATGAATACTTTAGTAATTCTCAATATTTTAAGTTAATTAACAAAATGAAATCCCATTTAATCAATTACTTGAGAATAATGTGATATAGAAAAATTGTGATAAAATAATTCCATATAAATAATCATATTAACATGAATCTTAACCAAGGATATTCTATCTAACTGAATAATCACATGGAATATCAGTAATTGTATTATTAAATATGAAATTCATAATGATAGACTAATATAATATAAATTCGAGTCCTTATTCTAATAAATTTAAAACCATTGAGTCCTTGTGCTAAGACATCCATATAAATTGGTAAGGCCTCAGCCAAAAGAAAATCTACTTTTTTTATGAGACCTAATGATTAAACGAGGATCTATAGTAGGACCCACATATCAAATACTATGTTTAATTCATCACACAAATGATAGTGGATGACCACAATTGATATAATTTTTTTCAAAAAGCTAACATATGGAATGTTAATACATACCCTAATAAGAAACATATACACAAACCTTCCAGAGTAAAATGGTGAATGGAAATAAAATATCACATCCCCAATCAAATTTTTCAAAACCATCTAAAGAAATAATATAGATGATAAAGATATTACATATCCTCCCCAGATAAGAAGTAATGATGGGTGTTGAAGAAATTGTTAAAATAAAATACGCTAAACGATCTGTAAATGCATTTTTTGGAAAAATAACCATTTCATTTTAAAAAGATCCTTTTAAAACAAAAAATAAAAAAATGCAAAGTGAATTCATTGAAAATAGTCTTTTAAAACATTTAATACAATCATTAAAAAATTTATTAGTCATGACGGTGGAAAATCTATTCATGTTGTGAATGTTAAAAGAAATATTCATTTCATATTTTCAGTAAAATCCAAACAATCATGGTTTTGAAAAATACGTGATATTCAGTTAAATTGATTTTTTTCAATGTTAAAAATTAGTTAAAAATTATTACAACATGAAATTTGTAAATGTTTAGAAACATTTCTTAAAAAAATTTATAAAAAAAATAGTTTTTATAGAAAATGATTTTCAAACAAAGAGAGAAATAATGTTGGATTTTCATTAAAACATTTTCTCAAACATTTTATGGTAAAAAAGAGAATAAAAGGGAACTATTACATGAAAAACTCCTATAATAACATTATATGAATAAAATAGATTGATTTTATGATAGAAATATCAAATAATTCTCCCAAGGGAGACATAAACATAAGTAATCATGACTAATGATGAGATTTTGAAATAAACTCATACTACTTTGGTAAATCATTAATCCTAATCCCCAAGAAAGAAATAAAATTTAATGAAAATTTAAATACAATGAAGATGATGGAATTGATGATATAACATATGAAGTGGTGTTATATACACCACATAAAAAAATAAGTGGTGAATTCAGTGTATGTCTCAATGAAGTAAATTTTAGACCAGAAACCATTACCTTGAGTCATACTCATCAAGTAAATTCTATATATCAATGATTAATAATAATATTTTATTTATATAAATTCATAAGTGCATTTTTCAGGTTTATTATAATTTTTATTTCACTTATTTCCATTATATTTATCATTACATAATAATTTAACTTTGCATCAAATGTTTCAACGATATTTGGCATTTTGTATCAAAAATGACATTGGTAGGTTAACTACAATAAAATAGGTCATTATTTAAACAACTATAAAATAAAAATAATTATTTAATTTTCATATTTATACATTAATTATACTATTTAAACCAATCATTATTGAGGGTTATGAAAAGTGAACTACGTTACGATCATAGAGAACATATGTTCTATGTACACATTAGTAACATTTCCATTTTTCAATGATCAATATAGAAAGATAGTAAGTGATATATTTTCATTATATAATGACAATAATAAAGTGTATACCATATTAATTCTTTAATTGTTATATATATATATATATATAATTCATGTAGTGTGGGGGAAAAATAGATTCACATCACTTAATGAAGGTTGTAGTCCACACATACACAAATGAGGATATCAATGTTAATTATATGAAACAAATGATATGTTATAATTTAATAATGTTACATATTTCATGAATAATAAAATTATATCACATATTCAGAGTAACATTTTACTTATTATCATCCATGTAACTTATTAGTGAGAAAATAATCACATCACTTCATGAGGTAGTAGTCCACAATACACATGATTGACTCTACTGTTTCCCCAAAAGAATTGAAATTAAAATGGTATATATGATATAGTAACACAATAGTTATACTATATTATACAGATAATATACATTTACTTTATATGCAGCATCATACCAAACTATGAGTGGTGGTAATGAAAAAATAAATTACATCGATTCGCTAGTTGGTAAATCATCATACACATAAATGATGACTTTGAAACCCATTTGATGGATGTCGGGATTATTTTAGGCCATGAACATAAAATAATTACATATAAGTATATGTGATACAATATTGTTTTAAAATAATAATAAATAAATATTTTCTTAATGAGGTTTGATAATAAATTAAACAAAAAAACATTGTTTATAATTTTACCGCTTCTTGAACCACCTCTTTAGGGTTACAAAAAGTATACCTAAGTTGAATTCTGGAAAAAACCATGAAATATGGGATTTGGTAATGGAAGTTTGGAATTTATTTTGGATGGTAACGTTTAAATAAAAAATATTTGAATCTATCTAGAAGATAAGAGAGTGGGTGGCTTTTTATAAGTGAGTTGAGTGTCACACTAATATTGTTTTAAAATAAAAATGTGTACCTGGGTTTTTTAGATGAACAAAGTGTAAAATAAGGAATATTATTAATACATAGATTTAATAAGGTTTCAATATACACATAATGTATATTTTATATATGTTTTAGGTCATTTTAATCGATATAATTTTATTTTAACCCCTAATAAATCAGTTTCTACCTTAACTTTGATATATAAATATATCAGTTTGTAATATTCATTATGGTAGAAAAACGTAAGATGAACTTATTAGATAATAAATATTATTCTTATTCCAAATATAGAACTCATTTTTTCAAATTCCATTAACATTATAGGTAAAATTAAATTTATTATTAATACTACATAGGAGACAAAACGCCTTTTTTCAATGAAAATTAGTTCAAAACATTATTTGGTTATTATATTAAAATTCAATTATAAAATGATTAAAATTACATAAATTGGATTAATAGATATATAATTTAAATAAAATTACATTAAATTTATCTTAAAATACAACTTATATTTATTAATAATTTTTATAAAATGGAATTTTTAATTATAATTCTATTTGTTCACTATTCATCAACAAATGATACTTTCTTGAAAATTACAAAAATAACCCTATGATAATATAGATATGGTTATATAAAGAATGTCTTTTCTATTTTAAAAAAATAATTAGAAAATTTAAATAAAATTTATAATAAATTATGTCCACTATGCATTATTAGTATGTCTTTCCTAAAAATATAGTTTCTAATAAAAAAACTTTTCTCTTCCAAATGAATCATACTTTTTTCTATTCATTAGGTAAAATCATTAATACAATAGAGGGAATTAATAGTTCTATAATAGTCCATTATTAGTGGTAAAAAATCACTAAATACTGGATCATGATTAAGAGCCACAACATTATGTTAGTTTAAAAAAAATCATTGTTTAAAAGGTTCTTTTAATAGTTCTTTTTATTCCTATTAAAGGACCCTTTTACAATACTTTTCATGTGCTATTAAAGGGGGCCTTTAATAGTTATATTTAGAACTAATAAGGTTAGTTCTATTATATATGGTAAAATTATAATTTTTCAGAACTCCATGAGACCGACCCCTTAAACAAGGATCACACAGCACATTTAAGAGCCCCCCCCCACACACACACACAATTTTCAGAGCTTTTCACCCACCACCCCATTCATCATTGAATTGAGAATTTCTTACCTCATATGAACCCACCTGGAATCAAACCATGCACCACTCCTTTGATGATGGAATGCCTCTACCACTATACCATGTTTTTTTGTTGTCTGTTTAATGATATTTTTATTTATATATACATATTTTAATAATTTTTTTATTCGTATATTTATATAATTATTTTATATAAATTTATAAATTATATGTGTTTGTGACATATTTGATTATATTTATTTAAATATATTGTATACTATATTCTTTTACATATACTAGAATATGACATAAATATATATCTATTTATTAATAGACAGATATATGTATATATAAACATTTATAATATATTTTTATAATGTAAAATATGGTTAGATATTGTTTTAAATACTTTTTAAGAGTATGTATTTATTTATATATTTTAAAAAATATATACATATATACATGTTAATTATTGACAAACACATGTTTATATATAAACATTAATTGTATAGGTATATATATATTATTGAATTTTAATAAAGTAAATAAAATTGATAATTTTGTAATGTAAATAAAATTAATAATCAATATTCATTTTGTATATCTGAAAATAAATTTTTTATGGGAATATGTTTTTATATGTATTTATACATGTGATTTATTATAATTAAATATAATAAAATGTTCATATATTTTTTCATAAATAAAACTAAATTATGAAAAATGATAAAATTTCATACCACTAATATCAATACGAATTTAGTCACTATGAATAAATTCAATGTACATTAAAAAAGGTAATAAAATCCCCTTAAACCCGGATAATAATCCTCGAATATAAAAACATTAGGGTACTCCGACAAAAAACTCAGTTTTGATGGAACCCATGGCTTCCTTTGACACCAAAACATTAGTGGTTGTGGTTCCTTGCTCAACATGGTTGAGATCACATTAGAATATTCGATTTGATATGTGGTTGTTCCCAAATAGCCCTTGAAACAAATGTTATGGTTGTTTTAATGTTAACTAAAATTTTCAAATTATTTCAGATCTTTTTTAATTTTTTTCAAACTTTATCTATAAACTGATGTTAAATGAAATTTAGTAGGTAACAATTAGTGAATTATTAATTAAAAATATATTTTTTGTTATTTTATAATATATTTTCATTAAATATCTAATATATTTTGTGTAAATGACTATTTAACTTATTCAAAACATATTTAAAAAGTAATTATTATATTTATATCAATATAAATATATTTATATATTAATATATTATATATAATGAAAAACATTTTTTTGGAAACATACCCTTTATCACTACTAGTAAAAAAATGCTGATAAAGGGTGGGTTTGTATTGACCCTCTATTTTCTTTCATTAACAGTACATAAAATTTTTTTAATACCAAAAAAATTATACTAATAGTCACACAAATACCGTACTACTCTATTTCCTTAACAAACATTGAAACAAACACACATAAAGATAAGTGGGAACTATTATCTTCCACTAGTTGTTTTACTAGCACTCTTCTTAGATGCATCAAAAATAATATATATCTCTAAAAACTGGGGAAGAAAACATAAAAAGGGGTGATATCGACTACTCACTAAGGGTAGAAAAAGGATACATATAAGCCTAATCATGATCATAAGTGTATGAGAACATGATCATGAAAATATAAGATCATACCCTACATATCAAAGATCATGTACATGAATCATGGCATAAAGCATGGAAGTTCATAAGACATGAATCATAATGAGATAAAGAACGTTATCCCTAAAAGAATAACCTAGAAATAAAACATGGAATTGTGGAAGACACATAAGCATATATAATGATTTATATAATATTCAAGGCATTACTAAGAAGACCATCTTAGTGTACAAAGTCCTTTACTAAAACGGGATCACACCCTATTTGAGACATGTTATATTGAACTGAGTTCTACCATTGTTCTATCTATGTATTTTGGAACTAAGTTAATTTCATATTCTAGACCTGTAATATTAGACCGAGTTGATTTTTCACTCTAGCCTTGTCTATCTCAAGTGATATGAATCTTTACCCAATTCATTGGAGGGAGATATAGGTCCCACCAATACCATAATTAAATAACACATACATGTTCTACAAGATCATAAATAATAATATCCTAAAACATTAGAAGAAATTGGAATTATAAACAATTTATCATATCATAACATATGGGAAAAGGATGGTTTTATAATTATTTCATCAAAAACACAACTTGTGAAAAGAAAAAGGTTTCAAAAGCATATAACTTTTGATAGAGAAACGTGTTCAACAAAATCATTCCATAAAAAAATAAACCATTCTGAGAGTGAATCTGAATAGATCCATTGAATTATTTCTCCATAAAAGAAATGATTAACACAAATGCATTTTATCTTAGATAGGAAATAAATATGATAGAAATTTTAAAAACATTTCATTAGAAAGATATCATTTATACATTTAAAACTCTTTTTAAAACAAAAAATATTATTGAAAGTAATTTTTTTAAATAACATTGAAAACTTATAATGGATGCATTGGAAAACAAAAAACAATTAAAATAATTTTTCCTGGATAATGGTCTTCAGTGTACTTTTGTTTTTTTTTAATACATGGTTTTCCAATACAATTGATTTTCCACTATAGAGAGAGACTATTATCTTTTATATAAAAACATTATCTTAGGTACTAATGATTGGGAAAATTGTACTAATACAAGGATATATGTTGAAAATTTTTATTAGAAAGAACATTTTGAGTGATCGTGAGAGTTGGATCATAATATATCATCATAATAACTATAAACATAAAAAATATTGAAAAAAAGAATAATATTGTTTTAATAATATATTATAAAATGGTAACATTGGATCATATTCTCTATGTAATAAATGGAAATTACATAAATCTTAAAATAACATAAAATGAAAAAAATTCATGATATAACATGTAAAACTTAAGAATTTACACCTTCAGAAAGTGTTTAGGATTATAAATAAACATGAGTCTCAAATAATAAAAATTGAGACAAAACTATTTTTTTTGTTTTAGTATCTTTTCAAACATAGACCCTGTGAAATAACGATCTTAAAATGGATATGTTAATACCATTAAATGTAAGTTTAATATACCAAGAATACAATAATGTGCATTAATTACTAACGCAAAAGGAGAGTATAATGAAAAAAGAATGTATATCATGGAAATAAAAGTGATATGAAATCCCTTTACCCTATGTCTTGACTCTCGTCATACTCGTTCATACAACCTTTTAATTGGGTAACACCTTTTGGTTTGTGCCAAAAGGCATCCTTGAATTTCCTTTTTCCCAAGGGATATCTTCTATGTTGAAATCAAGGATGTGGTGATGTGGATTGGGTAGAGATTTTTTGAACCTATTAGACTTGAGATGTGTGAAGATAAGGAAGAGGTGGTGGCCTTTATAGGGAAGGGAAAGGACTCTCCGGGTATTTCTGAAAGAAATGTTAGTTGTACCCACGTTTTTACCTAAAAATAGTCATACCAAATCAACAAAACTAAATAATGGAAGGATAATGTATTAATAATTGTGATCTAATGATTTTTAGACTAGTGTATAAGTCTATTTGGTTCTTAAATTTAATGTCTTGTACTTATTTAAGTATAATTTTTCCATAATCGATGTAATTAATTTTAATTACATTCACCAATGTTTTTAGTAAAAAACAAAGTTGACCTTATTACATATTATAAAATATGATGATTAAAAACATAGAATTGATTTATCCAAATTCCAATATCATAATTGGTATAAATTAATTTAAAAATATTCCCATAGTCAGGTCAACATTGCGGGGTTTTAAAGTAAAAATGATGAAAATTTCTTATGTTTTTTAATCCAATTTCAGTGTGAAATTGGATAAAATTACCAAAATTGGATTAATTGAAAAAAAATATAACCGAATTGAACTTTTAAACTAAATTTAAATATAATTTAACCTTATAAATAAATTATATGAAAAAACATTTGTGAATTAAAATCAATAATTTTCTACTATTCATCCAAAAATGAAGTTTCTAAGAAAATACCAAAAACCCACCCTAATCTAATTTAGACATTATAAATTAAAAATTGAATTTTATTTTATCAATTTGATCTTCCAAATATATGTAAATGTAATTTTTTTTATTTTTCATAGAAGGAAATTAAAAGCATTTTATTCGAGAAACCAGTATTTTAATACATAAAATATCTTTACCAAAAATCATATATTTCATTATCAATATGTATTATTTAAAAAAATATAATTTTTTTAAAGTGGTTATTACTATTCATGTTACTATGTTTATTAACAATGATATAATTATCATGTTTAAATAATTATAACTATAAAATGATGTTTTTTAGAAACATCTTTCTTGAGTGTAACATATGCCAAGTTAATGTTCCATGTAACATATTCCAAGTTCATGTTTTGTGTTATGTACACCAATTTTGTGCTCTGTGAGTGGATTATTTTACTCTGTTAATTGTATGTGGTAAATGAAAATTCAATATATTCAAAAAAATGGTCCATAACAACTCAGATTGTTACATTATACCCCTTAAAATGACTTTCTCTTGAAATTCATCAATCGAGTAAAAAATTGGGGATAATTATGCTTCATAATATCCTCATGTTACCATATAGTATCCTCTAACTAGTGATTTCTCCAATAAAATTGACCAAATGAGTGGTCTTGTTTTGTATAAATTTCAATGTATGGCCCGTAATTTTGATAGGTTCTTCCTACTAAAAAAGATAATACCCTAGTTTTATGACCTTTGAGTTTAGAACTTGTTAAGGGTAAGGTATGTACTTACTTATGAGAGGTACATGTAATGCATCACGGACTTGGAGATGCTTGGATGATGTTCCAGGCGATATGCTACCATCTCTTTACGACCAAGAATTTCAAATGGATAGATATACCAAGGGATTACTTTCCCTTTCTTCCTTAATCTTGTAATGGTTTTCTAGGTATAGATTACTAAAAACACCTTTTCAAAACCTATAGATTATAGGAAACAGTGGTGGTTACCAACACAACATTTCTACCAAATTTGTGCTTCCTTGATATGTTGCTATATGGTTTTGACCTTCTTGACCATTTCTTCAGCAATATAAAATTCCAATATATTTATTTCTCCAACATCATCATAGCACAAGGAAGCTCAAAATATCTTCCCATAGAGGGATTCATAAGGTTCCATCTAAATGATAGAGTGAAATGTATATTTCTATGAAAAAAAAAGTAAGGGAAGATACTGTTCCAACCACCATTGAAATCTATTGAATATGATCTCAACAAATCCTCTACAGTTTCAATTTTTCATTCATAATGACCTTCTATATAAGGATGATAAATAGTGCTAAAAATCAATATTGTATCAAGTGTTTATTGGATACATCGCAAAAACATTGAGTCAATCCTTGGATACTGATCTGATACAATAGAATATGGTACCCCCGGAATCCTTACCGCATAATTACTTTATATCCAAGATAGCTGATACAAAGAGAAGTCTTCTCTAATAGAGATGATGTGTGGTGAATTAATAAGTTGATACACTACTACCCATATTGTATTAAATATTTTAGAGGTTTTGGGTTGTCCAACGACAAAATCCATAGTGATTTTCTACATTTTCTATTCTAGTATGGGTAATGTATGAAACATCCCCTTTTATATATCTCTTTCATCCTTAACTTGCTGGCCTACCAAGAACAAAGATATAAAATATATGATATCTCACTTTATTCGATCCCACCAAAATTATTATTTATTATCCCAATAAATTTTATTATGTCCAAGATGAATAGAGAATGAATAACTGTGAACATCCTCTAATAGATTCTTCTTCAAAAAACAATTTAGAGGGAACACATACATAGTTCTAGATCTTCATCAGTCCATCCTTGTCATGTTTAAACTCAAGAACATTTCTGACTTTATTTTGCATCTCTTCATCTTCCTTCTATGCCTCCTTGATCATCACTTTCAAAGATGGTTTAAAATTCATTTGATAAAGATAGTATTGTCCCATTACTGCAATATTTGTTGATCCATCCTTTCCAAATAAAGAAATATTGGATAGTTTCTGATCCTCATCATGGATAAGAGAACATGATCCTTTTTACTCAAATCATCGGCCACCTTGTTTTCATTCCCAGTGTGGTAATGTATTTAGCAGTGATAATAATTTTTTAACTCTAACTATCATATCTGGGGAATTTTCATCTTCTTCTGTGTGAATATATATTTCATAATTTTATGATCGGTATATATATCTCAATTTTCTCCAAAAGGATAATAAATACTTATATTTAATGAAAAACATACAGCTGTAAACTCCAAATCATGAGTTAGGTAATTTTGAACATGAATCATCAACTATCATGAGTCATATTCTATAACAATTTTATTCTTCATAAAAATATATCCTAATCCTTTCTTAGATGAATCATTATAGATTTAAACCTTTTTACATGACATGGTAATGTAAGTAAAGCTGAACTGACTAACCTTCCCTTTTGTTCATTTAATGTTTCCTCACATTCAACTATCTAGGGGAACATGACACCCTTTCTAATTTATGTTTTCAAAGTATTAGATAGTTTTAAAAAAGTTTCCACAAACCATTGATAATTTATAGTTTAACCAAGAAGGTTGTGGATCTCTTTCACCTTGCTTGTTCCCGTTCAGCATTCAATAGGCTCTATCATTGATGGATCTATTAATATAAAATATCATGATATTATGTTACCTAAAAATAAAACATTTTATATACACAATTCACACTATAAATTTTTCATATATCTTCTCCTCCCTTAGGGTCTTTAGTATCATTCTCAATTTATCTTCCTGATCTTCCTTTTACTTTTTGTAGATAAGAATATCATATATAATTTCTACCACAAACTAATTGTGGTAATATCTAAATACTATATTAATTAAGTCCATGAAGGTAACAAGGGAAATACTATGACCAAAAGGTATCACTATATATTCCTATTGTCAATACCTTGTACAAAATTATGTCATGGGTATATCCTCTTTCATGACCTTCAATAGATAATATCTAGAAACATGGTCAATCTTGGAAAAGTATTAAGCCCTTTATGGTTGATCAAACAAGTCATCCATATAGGGAAGATTCCACTTGTTCATGATTTTGATCATGTTCAACTCTCGATAGTAAATGCATAGCCACATTGATCCATATTTCTTTTTCACAAAAAATAGGTTCACCCCAAGGTGACACAGTTTGATGAATGAATCCTTGCTCATGGTTTTATTATATTTTCTTCTTAAATTATAGAAACTATATCAGAGACATTTTATAAGGAGTCTTCAATATAGGTGAGGAACTAGGTGTAAGTTATACTGATAACAAAATTTCCAATTTTTGTGGAATACTAGGAAAATCTTCTGGAAATACATAGACAAAATCCCAAAAAAGAGTCATATCATCAATGCCAATTTTCTCCCCAACCATTAGAGATAAGCCACCATTTTGAATGCGAATCAAGACCTATAAACTGGGTTTAGTATCCACAAGATTTTCTTACTTATCATCACATAGATGGGTGGTCATAGGAGGGTTTGAAATATACAACTTTACATCCCTTCCATTACAATTGATGTTGTATTTATATAGATAAACCCAATACATGCATAATATGGCATCAATTAAAACCAGAGGAAGAATAAAAAGATTTTTCAGAAGAACATTCCCATAATCTTCATCCGAATAGGAATCACAGACTTGAGATGCAATCATCATACTATGAGGGGCTTGCATGACTAATTCCACATCTAATTGTTTTGGTGGAATTTTAACCCCCTTAGAATATTCTTTACATATGAAAGATTCAGTATATCCATAATCATATATTACATTATGAGTTATAGAGTGGATGGTAAGTATGAATTTCATCATGTCTTTATTGCACCCCTCATCATAAATAGCAATTGAATGAGATTTCCCCTTTTACATCAGCTTAAGAGGTTTCTATCATTGATCATCATCACTAGGCCTTGGGTTTGGGAAGTCGTTAGCATAATTACCATTCTCCTTAAACTTTTAGCACCGAATAATGGGGGTTCATTCTATACTACTATTTCCCAATTAGAAGGATTATCTAACTTCTTCCCATCAGTTCGGAAATAAAATGCCTGAAGTCCTTCCCTTCCACACATAAAACATTTACAAGACCCCTTAGTAAAAATTAATTTATCCTTATTCCAAAATTTATAACATAAATAAAAACTCATATTCTTTTCTCTATGTTATTTAGTGTTTCTTTTGAACTCCATCATCCTATTATTTTTAAAACCACGAGATTGATATGTGAATCCAACCTTTATTTCATCCTTGATTTCACAATACCCAATCTCTTCAATGCCAATAATGTATATCATTGTAAATTCCCTTATAGGGATTTTCTTTAAGATACTAAACAACCTATCAATTTTACTTTCAGGTTGGATGATAATTCTTGAATCATACCTTGAAATTCTCATGAAATTGGCCTCATGGGTAGCAATAGATTCAATATCATTTTGCATCAACTCAAGGTACACTTTCTCTGTCTTGGTAAGGAAAATCTATGGAATGTACTTATTGAAAAAATTTGTTCTTGAACTCATCCCATTCAATGGATTTAATCTCATCTTGATTCCTTGTATTCTTCATTAGAGTCGACCATCAATATGTTTATCCTTATAACCAATAGACATATAGAATAATATTCTCATGATCCAAACACTGGGGAACATATTAAATATTTTTATTAGTACCAATCCATTTTTCAGCAACAAGTGAATCAGATGACCCTTCTAAATAGAGGTGGATATTTCCTCATGAATGACTAAATAGAAGGTATTTTCCTCATTTTTTCATTTAGAAGTACACCATGATTAATATCATGTTAAAGTTTCATGATCATACCAAAGTGGTTTTAAATTGCATCTCCCATAGCATTTAGTTTATTCAGAGGTTAATAGATATATTTTCTATCATAATAACCATTAACGCGGTTCTATTGGGTTCAATACATTAACTAAAACCAAAATGTAAAGAGTAAGAGACAATTATCATAGTGAGGAACCACTGAATCATGAAAAGTCACTTATATGATGAATAAATTATGAAACCGTCCTTAATATTTCACACCTTATGTTTTTCCTAGGTTATTAATTACCAAATTAATTTTTTAAGTCCATCATACTGGTTCATGAAGAGTTTGTGAGATCCCAACGCATATCCCCAGGTATTTTCAAAATAGGTGTGCAGCAAGGCTGGTAATCATATACCAGATTACCATGAGTTAGGCCCAGAACATCTTGTGAGATTTATTACCCCTGGGTACATATGTTCCAGATCCACATCCACATGTTGTATCAAGACTGGGATGTATTTATAGGAAATGACTCACTCTATACTTCACTAAAATTCTAAGACATTTCCTTAAAATATACCTTACTCTTAAACTTATCTGTACACATGTACGTAGAGATTTTGCTAAGGTTTTGTAATCCTATATTCCATGGTTTAATTAAACCAAATCTTTGATACCAACTATAGAAACCCTTTATTTTCATTCATTAACAATACATAAAATTGAGAGAATAACTAAAACATTATAAAAAAAATCCCAAAGACTGTACTAGTCTAGTTCCTTTGGAAACATGGATGCATAGAAACCGATACATAAGTGAGTTACCTTATCTCCCACTGGGTTCTTATTATCTATCATCCTTCTTAGAAACATCTGATATAATACATATCTTTATAACCTGGGGAATAAAACATAGTAATGCGTGATCTCAAATGATTAGTAAGGGTAAACAAGTGATACATGTAAAATAATCATGTGCATAAGGGTATGATAACATAATCATGAAAATAGAAGGTCATACCCTTCATATCAAATATCATATACAAGAATCATAGAATAAATCTTTAATGGTCATAAGACATGAATCATAAAGAGATAAAAAATATAATACTTGAAAGCATAACATATGAATAAAATATGTAATTTGGGAAAAACAAAAGAATAAATATTTATTTCTATAGTAGTCAGGGTATTACTATCATGACCATCTTAGTGGATAAATTCCTTTAACAAACCGGTTTCACCCCCTATTTCGTTCTAATATTACTGAATCAAGTTCACCCCTCATTGCAGCCCTATATTATTGAATCAAGTTCATTTCCTGTTATAGCCCTATAATACTAAAATAATTTCATTTCCCATTCCATCTATTTCTATATCAAGAGATATAAATATTTAACCAATGAATTAGAGGGAGATATATGTCCCATATTTGTCAAAAATAAATCATACACACATGTTCCACAAGATCATAAATAATCATATCATAACCCATGAAATGAAATGGGTATTATTAACATGTAGTCATATTATAACAAGTGTAAAAAGATAGATTTTAAAACCATTTCACTATGCACATAACCCATATATTGATTCGTGTTTTAAAAGCATTTAACTCTTGAAATGGAAATGTGTTTCTGTAACACAATTCCATCAAAACATAAACCATTTATAGAAACAATATGAATAAAATAATTGAATGACTTCCCCATAAAAGCCTTAGTAAAACCTTTGGATGTTATATTATATGGGAAAAAAAATTTAATATACTTTTAAAATAATTTATTGGGTAAAATATCTTTTTTACTTTGAAAACGTGCTTTAAAACATAGAACCTTCTTTAAAAAAATTGAAAAGATATAAAGGATTCATTGAACAACATGAAACTTTTTTGAAATAATTTTTCCTTGAAAATTATATTCAACGATATTTTGAAACTATTTTTGAAAACTTCTTTGAAAAGGTCATTGGAAACATGGGTTTTGTATACAATAGATTTTCAAATAGAGAGAGATACAATCATATTTTATATAAAAATTTATCTTAAGTACCATAGATTAGGAAAATGGTACTAAAAATGAATTTATCTTGAATAAACATAGTAAAATAAAAATAATGAGTGTTATTGAGATATTGATCATAAGATATCATCATAGGAAACATAATCCTAATAAATATTGGGAAAACAAGGGTATTGTTTCAATAAACATTTATAACATGGTAAAATGGGATCATATTCTCCATGAATGAAAATGAAATTACATGAAGCTTAAAATATCATGAAAAGAAGTAAATTCATGAAATTACATGTAAAATATAAGTATATCAACTTAGAAAGAGTTTAGGTGCATAAAAAAACATGAGTCTCAAAGAATGAAATTTAGAGAAAAACTATTTTATTGTTTTGGTAACTTCTGAAACATAGAACCCATGAAATAAAGATCATAAAATGAATATGTTAATACCCATAAATTTGTGTATAAGATATATATAATACAATCATGTATATTAAATATCCATGAAAAAGGAAATATTATTGAAAATAGAATGTATCTTGTGGAAATAAAAAGTGTGAGGAAATCTCCTTACCTTGTGTCCTGACATTCGTCATACTCGTTCAAACAACCTCTTAATTGGGTAATTCCTTTTGGTTTATGCCAAAATTAATCCTTGTATTTCCTTATTCCCAAGGTAACTCTTATAAGAGGAAGGGAGGGATTTTGTAGGGTGTATAGGGAAGAGCTTGCATGAACCTAAAAGGTTTGAAAGGTGTGATGAAGAGAGAGTGGTGGTGGCCTTTTATAGTTACGGGAAAGGACTCACTTGGTATTTTTGAAAACATGTTATTTGAACCCATGTTATTACCTAAAAAAATTCATAAAAAACCAAAAACAAATTCAAGAATAGAATGTGAATTTCAAAAACAGGTCAATTAAATGGGTGTTTGAAATGTTTCTAAGTCGTTTTAGGTCTAAAAGTAAACTTTTAGTCCTTAATTAAGCTTAATTTTACCTTAATCAATGTAAATAATTTTAACTACATTCACTAATAATTTTGGTCAAAAACTATGTTTACATTAGTATAAATTATAAATTATTATTATTACAAATACGGAATCCGTTTTTCAATGTTCCAATCCCAGAAGTGTTAAAAAAATAATTTAAAATTAATCCTCTAGTCTGGTCGAAAATGCAGCTTTTTAAAATAAAAATGATAAAAAGTATACTATGTTTTTATATCCGACTTCAATGTGAAATTCGTTCAAATTAGTTGCATTGGATTAATAGATAGATATATAATCTAATTAAACATTTAATAAAATTAATACATAATTTAAAATTATAAATAAATGATATGAAAAATCATTTTTGAATTAAAAGATAGTGTTTTCTACAATTCATCCAAAAAAAGATTCTCTGAAAAATCCCAAGAATTATCTATAAGATAATTTAGAAATTATAAATTCAAAAATAATGTTTATTTTTTCAAATTAAATTTTATAATATGAGTAAATTTAATATTAAAATTTTTCGTATAAGGACATTAAGAGAAGTTCATTCAAAAATACAATATTTTTAAACATAAAAAGGCATTACCAAAAATAATATCTTTCATTATCAATATGTTTTATTTATATAAAAAATTATAAAAAATATTTGAAATATGTTTATCAATATTCATATTACTATGTTTAAAGGCCAGGTTATAATTATATCGTTTAAATAATTGTAACTATAAAATGATGATTCGTAGAAACATCATTGTTGTGTGTATCGTAAGACCATTAAATGTTCCATGTAGCATACACAAATTTTGTGTTCTGTGTAATTTATTCCAAGTACATTCCATGTGAATGTAATATTTTACTCAGTGCATTACAAGAGATAAATGAATATTTTATTTATTTAAAAAATGTCAATAAAAATATTAGGTGTTATAGGTTTTATCATCACCTCTAAAGAAGTGATGATAACCCCCACCCCCCACCCATCCATATCAGTTAATTTTTTACATTGTAAAAGACCCCTATTAATTACAAATAAAACACTATTAAACATCCCATTTATTAGTGATTATTCACGCATTGACATTGTGGGTTTTTAACAGCACTGAATAAACCCAATTTTATAGTAGTGAAATGTGTTATAACATAATGTTTATTAAATTGAATTTACCTTCTTATAATTATCTCATAAAATATATAAATCAAAAAGAGATACAAATAGAAACATCATTATAATAATTGAATAATGAAATAAGTGGTATTTTTTGAAATTAAAGAACCTATACTGATGGAATAGTACCAGGATTTTTTGATAATTAATATGACAATTAATAATAGTATCCCAAATAAGAGAATGTTTAAATCACCTAATAAATAAAAATAAAAATTTTCAACATTATAAATTAATATATTATATATTTATATCATGGGTTATGTAAATAAATGTTTTAAATATTGTAAATGAAGAGCATATATTATAATGATATATAAATTTTAATTTTAATTTTTTTAATTAGTATAATAATTTAAAAAAAAAATTATTTTGTTAAATAGATTCATAAATTAATATTTTGTTTTATTATTATTATAACATAATTTTACGAGACATCAATTAATTTTTTAAAGTGTCTTAAAATCTATTATAATAATAAAATCGTCATTTTTCAAATAAATGAATATTCTAAATAAAAAAACTTCATATTTAGAAATTCATTTTCATAAAATGGAGCCCATTTTTTTATGCTACACATAATACAAATAGTTTTTTTGTGATCTTCCTAAAATAGTTCAATTTTTGTTAATAGTGAAATATAAAAATTTATAGTAATTAAAATTTTAAACAAAATACATGAATCTTTAGGAAATTCATGTTGTATAAAACCATCAGTTCAAAATAAAATGTTTTATTTATAATACTTAGTCACAATAATCGACACTATTTTTATTATTGAGTTTTAATAATAAACTAATAAAAAATAATCAAAAACCCCCCTCTCCTCCCACTATAAATACCACCCCTCACCACCTCTTCTCATCAAAACTTCTAATCATTGGATATTGGATATATTTTGACCAAATAATCTCCAAAAATCTTCCCAAATTAAATATATACTACTCTCAAAAAAATGCCAAACCCAAATTCCTTAAGAAGGTTCTCGAGGAGAAGAAGTTCAAGAGGTAAAATCCTCTTTTTTCACTTCTATATTCTTTTCATTTCTTATTCTCTCATCACATATCATATACAAACACTCATGATAACTCCAATATTTTATATATAATATAACTTTATTTTATTATGGTAATATCATTCATCTATCCTCCTCTCCTCTCCTTTTACTCTAAAAATGAAAACATTGTTTGTGATGTGTTGATTTATCACCTTCGCGGACAATGAGTTTTCATTTTCAATTTCTGCCATCAAAGACAGTCATAAAGTCATTATTAAGAACAAAAAAAATTAGAATATTCATATTATAACTTTTTTAATATTTTGTAAAAATATTATAAACATAATATTTAATAAAAAGATTCTAATGGATGAAAAAAATGCGAAAATAAAAAAATTTATCATTAATGTTTTGTCTAATGATTAATCATTATATAAAAATAAAAATGAAATATAATACCATTTAATCTTTTTTAATTCCATTAATAAAATATAATTTCTTTTATAGAGAATTATTATCCATTTAGATGAACTTTAATACTTGAATATAAGTAAACTGATCATGAAAACAAAGAAAATGAACACTCACGGTATGATATAATCAAACTCCATCAATCATCCAATGTGACAAACATGAACATAATAAAATTATAATAAATCATATAAATATTGAATAGGTTCAGTAGTTAGTAAATAATTATGCTAATTTGATTAAAGAGGACATTATAGTGATGAAAGTCTTCAAACGTGAAGTAAGGGGATTCTTAAACCGAACTCCATTTCTTTTAGTTATCACTCTTTTATGCAAAATTTTACTATGATTATTTTTTAAAATATTCTAAAGATATCATTCCACTATTTTTGCCTTTTCTTTTCTAGTATATACATGTTTCTAATAAGATTTTATGACTAATACCATGATTTTCCAAACAACTCTTCTTTTAAAAACACAATTTTACCTCTCTTAAGTTGTTTCTTATTCGATCAAGAATGAGAAATCATATACAATATATGATTTTCCCTATTTCATTTGGGAACACCAATAATATTCTATATTGATTAAATCATTTTTAAACCCATTCCTTTATGGGCATTACTTCATGAATTTTATTGATATACATTCTATGTGGCATGCATGATTATGTAAATATTATGATGTAATGGGTGCACACAAAAATTACATATCACTATAATGAATTGGGTAATATGATATCTCTAAAGAGAAGATGTTTATTATGCATCATCATGTTTTTAGATTTTTTTTTATGTACGATGATGATATGATTATGCCCATGTGTCATGTGTGAACATGATGGTAGCTTTGTTCACAACAATGTGTGTTATTTGACCCATAAGACATCATGTTTCATTTTGGTGCATTTCCACTTTTCAAGACATTATCTAATGCTTTATCTCATGATTAGGATAATGACTCTATGATTTTGTTATGACAGTGATGATTATGTTCACCAATGTTTTCTTTATTTTTTTCTTTATCTATCATCTAACCAGACTTTTAGCTCACACATTTTTTTATGTAAATCCTTATGTGATTTTTGGTACTAAATAAAACATGAGGGACACTAAGAAGCTAGAGAATAATCAATTGAATAATTTTTATTATTTATTAGGTAAAATATATCTTTAAGCCTAACTTTACCAAGACAATACATCATTGGATAATAGATTTTTAATTCTATTATTTTATTTATCTTTAAAATGAAGTAATAGTCATGTAAAACAACATGGTTTCTATAGTTTGTATTTGAGCATGATTTAATTAATTTTTGAATTATTATTATAGAACATTTGTAAAACCCCTTATTATGAGACTATGTATATTTAATAATACAAAGATATTTGTTTTAGAAAAAACCTAATCATAGGGAGCCCATAAAATATTCCTTTAGAGTTAATTGCCCAATGGAATAAATTATTTTTTTCAAAACATGTTGAATTATGTTTTTTTCAAACATTTTCAATTTTAGAAAATAGTGGGAACTAAACGAATATAGTCTAATAACCCATGTGAGGTAAAATTAATCAATTTCCTAAATGACATTTCAAATTATTTAGGATGAGATAAATATTTCATGGAGATTATTACCCATATATCATAGTAAATAAAGAATAAATTGAATATCATGGAATATATGCCTTAACCTAAGAGGGAGGAACTAGCTATTGAAACATTTATATGGAGATGTCAATCAATAGTGTGAATTGATTAAGAACCCCAATCACAAAGATTAAATATGAGATATGGATTGGAAAGTATTTAATAAAATATTTCATAACAAGTACTTCCTTAAAAGTCATCATAAATAGACTGAGAGATAATTCATAGAGGTGAGGAAAAAAGAAATTGAATCTTTTAGTGCATGAGAAAAACATTTCACAAGTCTTTGAAGGTATGAGTCATGTTTTATTATCAGCAATGATAAAAAATATATAGATACATTACTAGTTTTAAACAAAACCTTAAAAATGATCAAGATATTAAAGACTTTGGTAGTTATGAAGAATTTTCTCAATATACACTCATAGTGGAGATGGAGTACGGAGAATAGTCCTATAGTTATGATGATAAGAAACAAAAGATGGAATTTAATGATGGAGGATCTAATGACAAATGAGAAATGATGATCCAACCACCCACGTGTCAAAAATGTGTGAATAAACATCATGGGGAAAACCTCAAAAGGATGAGTAAATGATTAAAGTGTGGGATAGAAGGTCATTAAGATCATGAATGTTAGAGAAACATGAATAATCAAGCTAATATGATGGAGGAATTGTGGGAACCACCTATGGTTCAATTATTCATATCTAGGGAATAATATAATTATACAAGGCAATGAACTAAATGTCAAATCCTTTGGGGAAATTAGAGTCAGTATCCACAAAATCCAAAGGAGTAAGGGAAAACTTATTCCATCACTACTGCTGTGGTGGAGCAAAAAATGATACAAAGAAATCATATTAACTCAACTGTTGAAAAGTATTATTTTACATTGATTCTATGAATTTCACTATATCATACATGTTTTCTATAACAATTTAATTGAAACCCCAATACCATGAATTAGGGATATCTAAAAAACAGGTTGTTGTGTGATCATTGCAACCCAAGTGTTGTACTATTCTCCTATTGACGTATATGTGATGATTCTTCTAGTGAATATCATAATACATCCCTTAGTATAATTTGATGTCATACTATGAATGCATGAAACCATGTTATATAGGTCACACATTAACTATCAAGAAAAATAATTAACTTTTCATATTCCAAACCATTCTGTGGTCCTCTGAAAATTCAAGGGAGAACTTGTATTTCCTTTAGAAAACCATTCAATAGTGTGCGTTTTGATTCCATGTAGATAATAATTACATGATCGAATGATTAATTAAAATTATGGTATCAACCTAGAGGAAATTCCCATTTTTATGGATATGAATGATATATTTTCTAATTAGTTACTTGAAATCCCCCAAGATCATGAGGTATATTCTCAGTAGAACTTATACTAAGAGTTACTCACATCCCATAATCTCCCCATATCATGGCCCCTAGTAAAATGAATGAGTTAATGAAGAAAAAGTAAGAGAACTTGGAAAAAGGATTCACATGCCCCAGTACATCAACTTAAGGTTTTCCAGTCCTCCTTGCTAAGAAAAAAGATGGATCAATGAAACTCTGTATCTATTACTGGGAGCTCAATAAGATCACCATAAAGAAAAATAATCCTCTTACAAGGATTGATGACTTGTTTGATAAACTAAAAGAAGCTTATTACTTCATAATGGTGGATCATAATTGTGGATATCATCAACTCAATGTTATTAAGGCAGATATTCAAAAGACTTATATCCATACATTGTATGGCACTATGTGTTTCTAGTGATACCCTCCAGACAAAACAATTCTGCTATAATATTAATGGGTTTGATGAAATGATTCTTTAGATACTACCTCGATAACTTTTTGGTATTTTTTATCAATGATATTTTTATATAATCACTGTTCAAGGAGTAATATAAAGAGTGTAAAAGGATTTTGCAGAAGAAATTGGGGAAGTAGTAATTGTATGACAAGTTTTGTAAATTATTCATTTGGATGCGGTAATTATAACTTTTGGGGAATGTGATCATAAGTGAGGAAATATCTATTGATCCTTACAAGAAATATATAATTTAGGAATGGCCCAAACCCACTATTGTAAGATAAATATGGTGGTTTTTTGGCATAGCTAGGTACTTCCTACATGTCGTGAGAAAGTTATATTGCTTTTATAAAACACTAAAAATGTTTACATGTTAAGGGTTAATGTATTTCTGGATGAAAGAATGAGAGGAAATTTTAAAGGACTTAAATATGAGGTTATTCAATAAACTTATAGCCACACTACCTATATTTGGTGAATGTTTGGTGACATATATTAATGCCTTAAAGAAGGAATTGGGTTCTGTACTCAGGGGTTAATGATAAATTGATATCCTAAACCTCATGTAAGTTGATGTTATATGGATGAAACTATCCCACACAATATATTGACAGAGAGGCTAGGATTGATTCCATGAAAATTTGGTGGTGGTACCTCTATGGTGAGAAGTTTAACATATATACCGATCACAAGTCTCTAAACTATATATTCACATAGAATAAACTCAAAATGAATCAATGAATATGGTTATATCTAATAAAGGACATCATTTTATCTACTCACTGCAATATGAGATTGGTTAAAAAGGTAGTTGATTCACACGGAAGAAAAAAAACATGCTACCATATCCATGATGTGGGAAGAGAAAGACCATATCCTCATGATAAATAATATGATGCATTTTGAAATCATAATGGAAGGGAATAAATCATACCATTCCCAAATTATTTACAAACAATATTTCTATAGTAATATTAAAGTGGTCAAAAGGGGTGAACTATATTTAAAAAACAAGGTGAATGCAATAAAGGAAAGCTACATGAGTTCCAAATTGATGATGATGTCCAAGTTCAGTTTGTAATGAGGTCGTGTGATCCTTTTACACATGATATAAAAAAGGATCTAGTGGATAGTTTAAATATATCACCTTTATCCATCCATACTAGAAGTATCAAGATATATAATGATCTTCAAGAACACTTCTTATTGGATTACATAATTATGGAAATTGCATCGTATATCTCAATGTGATTAATATGTCTACATGTTAAAGTATAATAATAGAAGTCCATGGGGATGATGCAACAATTTTATATACCCTTTTGGAAATTGTAGGATGTTACTATGGACTTTCTCACTTGTATCCTGAAGGAATCCAATAGAAACAATACAATATGGTTTTTGGTGGGCCTACATACCAAGAATTCCCAATTTATCACTCTTCTGAAAAAATTATTGCTTGCCCAACATACCAATATATATGAAAATGAAGCAGTGAGACTATATAGGGTTCAAATTTTTATCATCTTGAATCCGGATCCAAGGTCCACGTCTTGATTCTGGAGGAGTCTTCAAAATTATTTTATATTTAATTTTATTTTAGCAAGACTTATCACGCCCAAACTGATGGACAATCTTGAAAGACTCTTTAGATGCTTCAGGACATGCTGAGAGCCTGGATGAGTGGAATTAAAAGCTGGTTGGTTGAGTTATCAAATAACAGTAGCTTCCACTCAAGTATTAAAATGGATCCATATGATGATCTATATGGAAAGTTATGTATAACTCCAACCTATTAGGTTGAAGTTATTGAGAAAAGCTACCTCCACGTGATATTTTGTACGATATGACTGATATGCTTTAAGCAATCCATGAACACATATAAGCTACTTAGAGTCAAAAAAATATCAATGCTGAATACTTTCAAGGGGATTGGTATTTTGAGGATTGAGACAATGTTTTCCTTCGAATATCAACAAGGAAGATATTTACACAGTTTGGAAAGAAATGGAATCTTATCCCAAGGTACATTTTACACTTTAAAATCCTTGATCACATAAGAGTAGTGGCCTATCGGCGTTCACATACACTATGTAAGGAGAATTTTCATTATTTTTTCCACATATCCCTCCTAAGGAAGTACTTACCTGACCCCTCACATGTACTGAATCTGAAAGTGGTACTACTGGAAAATGATCTCTTATATGATGAGAAATTGGGGAAGATCATGGACCATAGAGACAAAGTCATGTGAGATAAGATGAATCACCTTGTGAAACCATTAGGGAGGAATCATATGTATGAATATTCGACATAGGAACTAGACAATGAAATGGAGAATAAATACCCTCACATGTTTCAACTATATTATGTAAAATAAAATTTCAAGGGTGAACTTTCAAAATTGGGGGAATAATGTAATCACCCAATGTATAATCAATGGAATATAACTTCCTATAATTATCTCATTAAATAGATACATCACATATAGAGCCCAATAAGAAATATCTCTCAAAAATTATGAATGAAGTAAGTGGTATTTATAAAAATTAATGATCTTATACCAATAAAAGAGTAAGATGACTATTGGAATTGTAATAAGAAAATTAAGTCACCTATGAATTTTTTTAATAAAATTTATGGATATTATTAACTAATATATGATATATTTAAATCTTCTCATAAGTAAATAATTGTTTTAAAAATGATAAATTAATTTTTTCATTTAGTAAATTATAAATTTTTATTTGAAATTTTATAATTAATATAATTATTAAAAAAAAAATTCATTAATATATTCATAAATTAATATTTTTTGTATTAAAATTTTAATATAATTTAATGAGACCTTAGATAATTTTTTAAAGTGTCATAAAATTAGTTATAATATTAAAATTTCTACTTTCAAGGAAAAATGATATTATTAATTAAAAATTATATTTAAAAAATTTAAGAATATTATTTTCATAGAATAATGACTATTTTTTTAATCTACACATTGAGAAATTGTTAGGGTGGTCTTTTGGGACTTTTCTAAAATAGTTGAATTTTTGGTGGATAGTAAAATATGATAATTTACGGTATTTTAAATTTTAGGCCAAATACATGATTCATTATGTCTTTAATGATATAAGAAACCATTAGTTATTACTCACATGTATGATTTACCGTACATAGTATTAAAAATAAACATTATTTATTTTCTTGATCCAAAATAATAAACTAATGTATAAAATTATCAAAACACATCACTCCTACCACTATGAATACCACCCCTCACCACATATTCTCCTCATTACTTCTATGATTTGGATATTGATTACATTTTTTCCAATTCCACTTCAAAACCACTTCCCCATGACCAAGACATAATGGTATCAAGAAAAATAACAAAACCATGTTCTATAAGGAGGTTCTCAAGGAGAAGATATTCTATAGGTAAAATCCTTTGTCATTCTCTTTTAATTTATTTCCTTTTCTTATTAACTCCTCAAAACTCCTATCCACAGAGGAATAATAGATCTTCTATGAAATATATAATAGAATTTTAAATTTTTTAATTTTATATCTATCAACAAACCACATCTTATCTCCATTTAATCTAAAAATTAAAACATTGTCTGTGTTGTGTTGATTTATCACCTTGTTGGATAACTAGTTTTCATTTACCATTACACACTTCAAAGATTATCATAAAATAAGTATTATGGTTAAAATGGATATTAATATTTATATTATTAATTTTTTAAGGTAATTTAGCTAATTTATAAACAAAATATTTTATAAAATGACATTATGTTATTATGGATGGAGAAACTTCTAAAATAAAATATACATTTATCATTATCGTTTTATCAAATGAATCATCATCATATAAAATAAAAATGATATATAATAGAATTTAAACATATTTATGTTATTTTTAAATATATAATTTCCTTTTTTATCGTTATTATTAATTTACATGAACTTCCATACTTGTAGACATGTTAACTGATCATGAAAATGAAGAAAATGTACACTCTCGAAATAATGAAATTGAACTCTATATCTCATAAAAAGGTCTACAAAAGAACCTAATAAAAATAAAATAAAAAATATAAATGTATAATAGGATATGGATTTAGTAATTATTGAATCAAATTTGATTATACATGATATAAAATTGAAGAAATCATTCATACATAAGCTAAATGGGTTTCACAAACCTAACTCCTTTACATTGGGTAATCACTATTTCATGCCAAAGTTTTTTGTGGATATTCCTTTAGATTTATTAAAATATCATTTATTATTCCACCATTTTAAATTTTGGGTAATAAATGTTTGAAATTTGATTTTATGAAATATAAAGTGATTTTCATATATATATATATTCCTTCCAAAACATATTTTGACTTCTCTTGAATCTTTTATTCATTTCTAAAGAATGAGGAATCATATTGAAAATATGTTATCCCTATTTCTTTTGGTATCCCCATGTTTAGTCATTATTGATGATATACTTAGGAAACCAATTAATTTATATGGGTTACTTCATTAACTTGTTTGGTATACATTCTATGTGACATGTATGATTATGTTAATATTATGATACAATGTTAATATTATGATACAATAGGTGTGACTGGAATTATATATATATCTAATACATTGGATATTGTTATGTATCACACGAGTTGATATTTATTTTTCATGAAACGTCATCTATCTTGGTTAAGAATTATAATATTATGATTATTCAAATATTTTATGTTTGATCATGATTCTATATTTGTTTAAAACTATGTGTGATATTTGATAACTAATATATGATGTTTCATTTTTACGCATTTCCATATCCTATAACATTATCTAATGATTCCTATAATGATTAGAATGATGAAACTGAGATAATTTTATCATGATTATTAATATTCTCACCTACGTTATATTGAATCATGTCATTATTTATCCTCATTATAAGATTTTAGTTCACCCTGTTCATTAATGTATATCCTCATGTGATTACTCTTAATAAGGATATCATGATGTCCATTATGAATATATAGAAGAGGGAATTAAAAAAATTTCATGTATTATTATTTAATAATTATGTATAATCGTATTTTTTCAAAGACACTAAACCTTTGGATCCAAGATTGGTAAGGCTATTATATTGTTTATCTATAATATGATGTAATAGTCATGTAATAAAAAGTAAGGTCACCATAAAATGTATGTGGTTAAACTAAATATTATTCAAAAATTATTTAATATAGTTAATAGCCACTAATTTAATGGATATGTTATAATTTTAAAGTTTAATTAATAATATTTTAATAGAGTATCATGTTTGGTTCAAAGCCAGTGTTTCATGGATTTCAATAAATATAAGAGTTTGAATTTATTCAAAAATAAATATATTGTAAATTATAGGGATTTTTTATTCTCCTATAATATTGGTGTTAGATTCCTTACATTCCATCGAACAAGAAGTTCCTATTTTTAAATCTATTAGTGATATATTCTACGACAATTAAATAAATTGTGTCATCAAAATTTTAACATGATATTGGTAATCAAGGAATTTTCATTTGAAAACACATTTAATTATATATCACATAATGATAAGAGTTAATAATGAATATCCTTTATAATAGGTATGGAAATAAACAGGTCTTATGGAATAACAGATAATTAGGTTATTATGTAGGAGATATTTGGTGGAAATTAATTATATGAACATGGAATAAAAGAATTAAAAATTATAGAGATTGATAATGGTCATTGATCAAAATAAATTGAATAATCAATGTAAATATAAGGACCAAAAAACTATAAATATATAATTATTTAAAATACCATTTGTTCATAATAAATGATGTATTATAATAACATTTTAATCAATATACTTTCCTTATATTTAAATAATTACTTTACCAACTAATATGAGAATATATGAAAACAAACATACATAATATCTTTATATTCTATAGGAAACATTTCATACATATTTTATTATTTGATAATATTACACTAAAATTATTATTATAATAAATGAATATAAAAGATTAATGTTTTACTTTGTATGTACTAAAATCATATTTTAATAAACCATAAGATCCATAAAAGAGTGACTTATCCTTCCGTCTATTTATAAATATTTTCTGAACCCAATGTTGTTAGGATATGTTATCCAATATAATATATTAATATCTAAACCTCAAATTTTAAACCACTAGGAAAAAATTAATACTTAACCATCAAATAGATTAGCTAAAATTAGCGAAATATTATCTAATAAATCACATCGGTCAATGGTAGGTGCTAAACCCATATCATCCTTCGGTCGTGTGATCAAGCCCCACAGCCATAATAGATGTGATTGTCTTTCACCCATAATGTGGGTTGTTTATTTTCTGCAATTGTATTAATATAATTCGTATAAGGTTACCAAACTATAATATCCAAAAATTAATTTATCATCAATGAATAAATAAGCCTTAAAGGATACCAATACCATCCTAAAAACCAATTTACCAATATTAACTAAATTTATGGAACAAATTAAGTGTTTTTCTCCCACAATCACGTGTTTTCCAATATTTAAACTTTCTAATAAATTTTTTTCTCAGTTTTTGGTTTCATTCAACATACTCATTGAAATCCTCAGTGAAAAATTAGTGCGACAAAATACTTATATATTTCATAATTTATATAACCTAGATATCATTTAAAAAATACTCAAGTGACATAACTTTTGAATGTAAACACAATAATATTAATCATTCCACTACATTTTTTCTAATATCCTAGTTTTGATCGTGGACTATTAGTTACTTTTTATGTATATTCCTTAGACTCATTGGGAATATTTTTATATGGTTCCCCATCGCATTATAAAAGGAGAATTGAACTTTTGGAATTGTTTTAATTCCCTTGAAATTATGATCTTTTTGCACCATCACTATACACTTATTGAAAACTACAAATACCTTTATAAGACTACATGGGTGTTTCTTTACACAATTATAACAAGTGGGAAAATCATTTATTACCTTCTCCCAATTATCCTTCTTTTTCTCTACTATCCTCTTCTTTTATTTCTTCTATTCAGATCTAAAATACTTATATATTATTTGTATATCTGGTTAGTATATGATACTATTACCACATATAATGAGAATTATTTAGAGTAATGTTTTCTTTGAAAGACTCGATTGAGTCCATTAAATAATTTTCTATTACTATGCTCTGGGTTATGTGAATTGATGTGGATCTCATTCCTTATTCTAGGTGACATTTCAAAATGATGGAATAAAATATATTAGATCAAAATATTCTGAAGCATTGTGTATAATCCCAAAAAGGGAAATACTTGACTTAAATTGAATATTTTATTAAGAGGTAATCTCATGATCATAAACATTATTTCATTGGGGAAATATTTATTTTCAAATCTATCAAAATGATTTGAAAATAATATTGTAATTTACTTAAGAATATACCATGGGAGTTTCCAACTATGTATGTAATATGTCTTGTTTTCATAGGTAATGTGATGCCCACTGTTCCATTTTCAGAGTTACTACCCCAAGGTACATCAATCCCAAAACCACATCCACTTGTAATTTCCAGATATGGATGTAATTTCTAAGTGGAACATTATAATCCATCTCTCCCCAAGTAATTTGGATGTCCATAAATATGTATCCTAATATTAAATAATATGTTTATGTTCCCTAATATATGTTTCCCTAAATTTGGTTCCTAATGATTGTATTAAAATATTCCTCATATAAAATATAATTAACCTAACCCTAGTAGGATAGAGTTGGTGTATACATTATTAAATTGGAATAAGATACAAGGAATGACATCCCAATGGAACTAATTACATAGTAGTCTTGTTAAAATTGATGCATAATTGAAGTTAAAATAACATTTATTAAATTAAAATTCAAAAATAACATTCATTGAGAATACCATTATTCTACTAAACGTATGCCTTAATATCAATCACAAAATAATTATGTATATCCTAGGGAAAATAAAACACCAGTAAAGGGTTGGATCAGATTCCCAGTACGAGAAATAATATAGTGGGATATATGAATAAATAAGACATAATAAATAACAAAATTTAAATTATTAAATTATAGTCCAATCAATTAATAAATTGACTATAATATTAAATGAATAAATGATGATAAAATAATTACATATAAATAATCACATGAGATTAAATATTTACAATGGATATTATAACTGATTGAATAATCACATGGAATATCAAAAAAGAATTCATAATGAGGGAATCCATGATGATTCAAATATAAGTCATACTATCGAGGCCTTGTGTTGGTACATCCAATACAACCAATTCCTTTTTATATTACATCTATATAAATGGATATGGACTTAGGGAAACCACAATCTAGTTTTCCTCATGAGACATACTAATGCATTGGGGGGATAGAGGGCCCCAAAAGTCACATACTAAGTCAAATATACTCCTCATATGAATCGGTTTAATCATAATTAATATAAAAATTCATATTGTATAGCTAACATAGATATTTTTAGTACTTACCCCAGTAAACTAACATAATCTTCACAACTCAATTATTAAAATTGTGAATAGTAAAAAACATGAACATCCCTATAAAAACATAGCATAAACCATCGAGATAAATATTAAATAATATATCAATACAATATATCATAAGTGAATCATATTTATAAATAAATTCTGATGACATTGATTAATATAAATACCATGACAATATAATTAAAAAGTTTTTTTTCTGAAAAATAATCATTGCAATTTGAAAATCAATTTTAAAAAAACATTGCAAAAAACATTGAAGGTGCATTTCAATATAAATATTAATATAAAAATTATAATAAAATCACTAAAACATTGATTAGTCTTATTTGTGGAAATTTTCATTCATGTCATACACATTAAAATGATTCATTTCCCATTTTTCAGTAAAAGACAAAAGGGAGTTGTTTTGAAAGGGTCATAAAGAATCCTTTTAAAACCTTCTGAAACAATTTAATTTGTGTAAAAAAATATTTAATAAATAATTTTTCAAATTATAATATTATTTTTCAATAAATGTTTAGAACATATTTTTTTTGGAAAAAATACATCCAACTAAAGAGAGAAACAAAGTTGAATTTTTATAAAATCATTTTCTCAATCATTTTATGTAATAAAGAGTCTAAAAAAGATCATATTATTTAAAAACGTTAATGAATAACTATATTTTATGTAAATGGTTTTTTTTAGATATAAATATTAAATAATTCAATTTAGGGATATGTAAATATTAAAAGCCCTATTAAAGATTAGACTACGAAATAAACCCTTAACACATTAGTAAAATTTAAATCATAATCCACATGAATGAAATAATTATAAATGAAAAATTAAATTACATTTATATAAATTAATTCATGATAAAAAATTCAAAAAGGGTATTATATACTCCATTGAAAATAAATAAGTGGTTAATATGGCATATGTCTCACAAAAGTAAACGTTAGATGAGAAACCCTTACCTTTAGTCCAACTCATTTTGTACATTGATTATCCTCATGAAAAATAAATATATACTTATTATATACATTCTTAATTAAGATTTTCATGTTTTTAATTCATTTTATGTTACTTATGATAATTTTATTTGCGATTAGTTAATCAATTATGTTTACATGGCATGTTTCTATGATATTTGGATTATGTGTCAAAAATGAATTTTGGTAGCTTGAATATGGTCAAAGAAGTAAATATTTAAACATATCCAGATTAATAATCAGGAAATAAATATAATATATATAATTTATAATTCTAAAACAAATCATGAATGATGGGTAGGAAAATGAACTACATTACAGTCATAGAGAGAGTAGGTTGTACGTAAGCATGAATAACATTTCCTTTACCCAATGATCATTATTGTAAAAAGGTAAAGTGATATTTTATAATTAATAAATTATTATTATATCATATATGACATATTATTTATTTAAATATACTTATATTTATCATCCATTTGGTGTGGTGAATTAAAGAGACTAGCATCACTCTATGAAGGCGGTAGTCCAGACATACACAATCAAAATTATTATTTGTCAGTGTAAGATAGAAAATGATATATTATAATTTTAGAATGATAAATATTCAATTAATATGATAATTATTTGATTTATATAAAATATATTTATTAAAATTATCTTTCTTAAGTACCTTTTAAATTGTTTGTGAAAAATGAACCACATCACTTTGTGAGGTTGTAGTTACTCGTACACATGAGCAGCGTTATTGTATCTCTTGGGAAATGGAAAGTAAAAATGTTAAATATATATATATATATATAATATTTTATTCATTGGTATAATTATTTTAAAACTCTCATATATATATATATATATATAATTTTATAAATCATCATACCCAGCAGTCATAGGTGGTAATGTAAAAAATGAATGACATTTATTTGTGAGGTGGTTCTCCACCGTACACACGAAGGATGACTTTGTAAACAATTTAATTAAAGTGGGGATGATTATAAATTTGAAAGTTAACATACTAAAATTTTTATATAGTATAGAAATTTTTTATTAAATAATCATAAAATATTATTTCATGAAGGAGGTGGAAGAATAAATAAAACAAAAACACATAATTATGAATTTTAATTCTTCTATGCCCACCTCTTTAGGATTATACATAAAATATTAATACAATGTCCTTATGATATAAATGTATTCTTTTCATATAAGGATATTGAATTTTGGAGATGATTTAGGTAGGCCTGGGAGGAACCAAAATGGTTAGAAGTTTTGAATAACCGGGGAGATGATGGCCTTTTATAAGTCATGTGAGTGTTACACTTGTAATCTTTAAAATAAAAAAGGCATACCCAAGTTTTGTCTGATGAAACAGGGGTCCCAAATGAACTATTATCTAGTATTGGAAATTATACAGTCAAAATATGGACAACAAATAGCTTCTATATAAGTTTTAATGTCATTTTATCTATTATAATCTTAGTTTAACCCATGGTAAATTATTTCTTATCATAACTATAGTAAATAATTGTTTCAATTATTGCACATAATTATGGTCAGAAATTAATTTTATATTATTAGATCATATAAATTATTCTTATTTCAAACATGAAATCCATGTTTTTCAAATTATATTCATATATAAGGAGAAACAAAATTTAAATTTATTCATGTAGACAGGATGAGAAAACATGCTTTCAATGAAAAAATCTTCAAACATTTAGATATTTTTTATATCAATATTCAATATGAAAATGATTACTATAAAATAAATCTGATTAATATATATATATAATTAAATTAATTTTACATAAAAATTATTTTAAAATATAATATAACTATATTAAAAAATTAAAATGAAAATGAAATTTACAATGAAAATTTTATATTTTTTATTATTCATTGGAAAATACATTTTTTCATAAAAATACAATTAATTCAACCAAAGATAATATTGATATGATTATTTCAATAAATAATTTTTTTTCAAATAAATCCTTTAAATGTTTTAAAATATAATTTCAAATATTGTTCACTATACACAACAAATATACTATTAAAAAAATATATTTTTACATAAATAATTTATTTCACATCCAAATTATTCTTATATTTATTTCTAAAAAATATATTAAAAATGTACAAGTGTAAAATATATATTTTATTTAAACTTAGGTATTCCTATTCATGCCCACCAATTGAATGACAAGGTTATAATGGTACTGTTTGAATTATAATATTTTAATAGAGTATCATGTTTTGAACAAAACATGTGTTTCATGCATTTCAAGATATCAAAGAGATAGAATTTATATAGAAATAAATATATCATATTTTATAATGATGTTATATATTAATATATTCATTATGTTTCATGTCATTCATGTCATAGTAATTGATGTTCCTATTTTGTATTCTTGAGGTCTTATAGTCACAATGTTATGAATGGACCTATCTTTGATGACCATAATGTTATTCGTGGATCTGGTTGCATGTACATAAGTATATGTGAGGGTTTGGTTTCATTTACATAACAAAATCAGTGTACATGTCACTATTTTACCGGTTCAAACATTTATAAGCTGTTGTGTATTCCAAAAATCTATATCTTATAGAAATTTTATTCTCTCATGACTCATGTAATTTGATTACCTTATGATTCATCTCTTATAAACATCCAATATTTATGTCAGAACTCAATATTATGATATTTGATATGTAGGGTATTCTTTTTAAATGTTATTATTATCATGTTATTATACCATTGTATTGTATTTTTAATGTATCTCCCTTATTTACCCTTAATGAGCACCTAAGACTAACATTCTATTGTTTCATTTCCCCACATTATAAATAATGGTTTTTAGTAGGGTATGTTTGTAAGGAGTTATAGATGGGAGGAAACTTTTGGGAGATGTTGAAGATCATTTAGAAAATTATTTTTTTGTTTACCTAGTATCCAAATATAAGAAAATTTTATGGTCATGAACTGTTTGTCTCTGTAATGTATTATATATTCACATAAAAAGATGTAATATATCTATATATGAAAAAGCGGTTTTCAAAAGATGATATAAGAGGAATGGTTTAGTTGTCCTTTAGAAACTATAGTGAGAAAGTGATATCTTTGGGTATATTTATAAGGATGTTCCTATGTATATCTCTAGGGATATTTCTAAGAACATTTCAAGGTATATGAAAATATCCAAGAATTGTGGTAATAGATATAATAAGTGTTTTCAAAGCAATTACATCCCTTTATGGATACTATATATGGATGTTGCGATAAAAACAAGGTACCTAGGGGTAAAAACACCAAAAGGGGAATGTTGAGATGGACTCAATTATCACCTAATTTAGGTAAATGGGCCATTCCACACACATGGTTTGATACTCTTGATGTATATGCTTTAGAAAGTAACAAAATCATTATAGACCATCGAGAGGGATTTAAATATATAATGAAAACAAATGAAAAAGGATAAACCTAAGGTTTCATATATTAAAAACGTGGTGTCATGATTTATAAATACTAAAAGTTATTTTTTCATGATTATGTGGTTTTCAATTATGATTAGTTCTCTACATGCTATGTTTTTTGGTTTCAGATGACGCATGGAACTGAAAGGAATTGGGTTAACATTGAATACGATGGAAACTTTGATGATGATCTACCAAATGAGATGATTTTTGGATTGAAGTATATTTTGATTAAACCTAATAATTTTACATGAATTATTATTAACAACATTCTATTTTTCCAACACTATGATTCAAAAAATAAGAGAATGGAATAGTTCGCTAAGAGTTTGGGTAGTGGTGACCAAGGGGGAAAGAATATTTGGTTTCCTATATACCGAGAATGTGAGATGAAGAACTCAATGGAATGTATAATAGGTAAGAGAATATATTTTTGGCATGGAATAGAAGAAAACAAATTAACTGACTACATAGGAAAAATCAAAAGTTCTATCAACACAACTAAAGAGAATAATAGTATCCCTCAGGAATATTGACTGTTGAATGTTTTAAATGTGGAAACTATGGGATTAGAAAAATTAATTCCCTCAAGGAAATCTCATTAAACGAATTATAATGTTTTTAAGGTTAATATGTATACTTCTCATGATGAAAATACCCTGAATAGAATAAGAATGTTATGTGTTTTTTAACAAAATTGTTAATTTTAAATAGAATAATCATGATTAAATTGAGGTTGATGAATGTTAAGACAAGATTCATATTTTATATTTAAGGAAATATGTGTTATGGAATTAGAATACAAATCCTGGTTAATTATTTTAAAAGGATGTTTGATCATTGAATTATAAATTTATTTTAATTAAATTATTATTTTATTTTAATCATTAAATATATAATGATTGTTCAGTTTATGTTTTTCATTATGGATTTCAAAAAATTTGATAAATAGTATTGATAGACTAGAAAATTGATTTAATGGAATAGTTATATTTTGATTAATTGAACATATCCCTTCATATATTAAAGATTATGATGTAAATATATTTTGGAAAAAAGATGTTGTATATGAATAAGTAAATGGGACAGTGCAGATTAATTTAATGGTTTTCTGAAAAAGATGATTATACGATGATTAATGAAGTTTTTTCATTTTTTGTTTTAAGAAATTTATCAAAAAATATGATTTATATGTAAGGAATTATGAAGAATGTATATGTTAAATAATATTTCATTGTAATTCATATTCCCATGCCTTAAAAGAAGACCTGATACATGTATTTATATGTATGGTATGTGATAATTAAGAAATAGTTCATATTGGTTTGGAGATTAATGATATGTTTATTTTGGGGATTTAGTGACCATCTATATAATTTTTATTTTCCTGAATGGTAATAAGGATAAACTTTTATGGAATGGTTTATGTTAAACTCTTGATTAATTTTTAGAGATTAATATATGAGTTCACATTATATGGATTTATACATATTTGATGACTAATGTTAACCTTGTTTTTTTAATTGAGATAGATGAATGATTTTTAATTATTTTATAGATCTTATTTAGTGATTTAGAGAAGAAATGTTCATCTCTTTTTGCAATATTTTGTATTAAATAATACACAAAATTTATCTTTCATTACAAGAAACACTATTTTTACCTTCCCTTAAATGAAGCATTGATTAAAACTTGAAAATAACACTACATAGTGTTGAACAAATCATAAAATGATAATAAAATATTATTATTTAATATTTTATTTATCTCCTTTACATTTGATTGACATGTATGAATTATAGTAATGCAATTATTAAAATATATATAATTAATTATCTCCTTCAACATACTTTTCACATATCAAAATTTATATAAAATAAATTATCATGTGACCAATTAATTAAAAATGAAAATAACATACAATTTGGAAATAAAAGAAACCTTTTCTTGAAAAAATAATTTATGATCAAAAATTATTTTGGCATTAATAAATTAAACAAATAAATTCGGGTAAATTATTTTAATAAAATTTATATATGTTAAGTCAATTAAATATTTAATATTCACTTTATGTGTATTAAATATAACTAAAATGAATAAATCAAACTATATGCTTAAAAACAATAATTTTTCTAAAGCATAGTTTTTTCACCTTTTGTGCACTTATTTTTAAAACTTGAAGAAATTTCATTTTAAAAATTAATGTTCATTTTTATCCTAATCATTTAAAAATGATCTTATGGTAAATGTTTTATAATTATCTATGTGGAATAAATGTTTTTATTAATATTTATAAATTATAAATTTTAGTTTAAAACATCCTTTTTGTTTAAATTATTTATAAATAGAACATATATTTTTACATAGTTTTTAATGAAAATTTTCTAAATTATACAAATATTATTTCAATTGATGTCATCGGAGTCATTTAAATATTTAATTTAGATATAATAAACATGAAATATTTTGAACACCATCTCTCTAAAACCCACTTTCTTATCACATCTATAAGATTAATATTAAATTTAATTTTTCCAATTATATGAGTAGAATTATGATAAATGGATTCCATATTGCGAATAATAAGAATTTATATTATCTAATATTGTAAAAATAATTTTTTTCCTAAATGGATAGTGAAAATTTTAAAAATTAATTACCAAGGTAAACGTTAAAATTGGTTTATCAGGTGGTTAAAATAAAATGGAAAGGTTTAAAATGACCTGAAAACATGTATACAATATATTTTATTTCCATATTTTGACCTTATATTGTCTAAGTGTTTCTATTAACCAATTATTTACACATTTGGAATATGAAAAATACGGGTGAACATTTTTTACTCAAAACATACAAGTGTCCGACTCAACGCACTTATAAAAGACCATACCCTATCCTCACATATGTACACATTAAAACCATTTTGGTTTAGATAATACAAGAAAAACATGTATAAACAGCCCACATATCATCATTGAATCCATATTCATCATGAATTCCAAAATTATTAATTCCTTTGTTGAAAACTATGGAGCTTACCTAAGGAAGTGCTAATGTTATTCAATGAGTAATTTTATTATATTTCATCACAAAAATCATTAAAATATTCTTAAACCTTGATTATATAAAACCATAGAATATTACATATACTAATAATTATTTTATGTTATGTTAATGACCTAAAATCATCTATAATTCCATCAAATGGGTTATAAAATCATCGTTTGTGTGTTCGACGAACTACCACCTCACAAACTAAAGTCACTAGTTTTTCATTTACCACCATTAATTATTAAGAATGATTATGGATATAAATTATAATTATTATATTTTTAACATATGTATACATATGTATTAATTATATCATATATATATTAATTGATTTTCTAGGCGATCTGATAACATCACCCGTGTGTACAGCGGACTAGCTCCTTAGAAAGCATTGGGATTTCTTTCACTAACTCTTTACATTGCAGATAATAAGTATAATGTTAATTAATTGCATGATATAAATGAAATAATTATGATATTAAAGAAATATTTATCATTCTTAAAGGATATTATATCTTTGTATTTCTTACATTTTCACTCACTAAATGGTAATAACGTCATTTGTTTACGTGGGGAAAACCGCCTACACATAGAGATACAACCCTCTCTTTTCATCACCAAAAAATTGTATGATATTTATAATTATATTTAAATGAATAATGTTATATTTTTAATTTTATTGTAATTATATAAATATATAACATTACTTACCACCTTTTATAGTGATCGTTGAAAATTGGAAATTTTATTCATGTGTACTTCCGACATATTGTATGCTTTATCATAAGAGACTTCATTTATAAAAAAATAATTCAATATTAGTCATAAAAGTAAAATATATTTATAAATATGATAAATAATTAATTATTATTATTATTTATATTATGTATCCCTGTTCATATTAAGTTAAATGAAAATTGAAAATCGAAACATATATGAAAAACAAAAGAGTTATGAACCAAAACATGATTTTAACAAGGAATTTGTAATAAATGGGTAATAAATGACTGCATGTATATAATATATGGTATAAAAAATAATATTACTGTTCTATAATTTATTTATAATAAAATTATATGTAGTAAAAAATGGTTTGAATGTGTCTAAACAATTTAAAGACCTAAGGTAAGGGATTTTCATCTCACATTTTTCATCTATGAGACACATGCCACATTCAAAATATATTTTTTTTATATGGTGTGTATACTGAAAATAATTTTTCTATGATTCATACCTTAATGTTTATTTTAATTTTCATATCCATTTTAGAACCACAATTTGTAGTGGTTTACAGTTTAAAAGTTACCAAATGGATAATGGTTCTTTTTATAAACATTTCTTATTTGAGACATATGTTATTTTATAAACCATTAATCTTTTATGAGGTATATATAATTTTTATTTGACTTAAAATATCATTAATTTATTTATTATAATGATATTTAATATTTAATTTTATTTTATTCTTTTATGGGGATTATGATTCAATGTTACCAATGTGGTAATGTTTTTATGATATTATCTCATTATTTGTCGAGATTGTTTATTATTATTTTTACAATGATGAAATATTATGATCCATATCTCAAGAAAATCATAATATTTATTATCCTATTTTTATTTATTGAGAATAAATATTTCCCTAATTTTACTCCCTTTATATACTCAATATATTAAATTTAATTTTCAAGTAAAGAATGTCTTTATTTTTCTCATCGGTCAATGAAACTATTGTCCCCAAAACAATGTTTTAAGAATATGATTTCAATTATGTTTTCAATAATCTTAAAATGACATATGAAATATATTTTTACCATTTTCTATTTTTACTGAATGTTTTCTAAGGAAAATTCATGTGATTTTCCAAAAAATAATCATCTGTATTCTACCTAAAATGGGAAAGGAATCATTGATTTAATTTATATGACATGAATGAATGTTATGTCTATAAAGACTATTATTTTTTTTGATGATTCCATTATATGATTTCAAGGTTATTTTTAAAAATTTCTTGTTAATTTATTTATTAATTTTTATTTTTAAAAAGTGGGCTTCAAATCAAAACGATTTTCCTCAATATTTACCCAAGAGATATTTAAAAATAATTCCCCATATAAGATAATATCCTTCAATATAATTTATTCTTTACAAAGGATGTGAACAAATGATAACATTTTCATTCTTTCTATAAATTTTTTTTCATGAAATGAGGTTTATGAAACCCTTTTTTATTCCATGGTTTATTCTATGAAAAAATTCTTATATAACACATTTCTTTTTCCAGAGGTTATGCTATAATAAAATAAAGAAATTATTATAAAACATATAAATTTTACATACATTATGATATCATGAATTTATTATGAAACCCTTTTTAATTCATGGGATATGAAATGATGAACTTTTTATCATCTTTTGGCACACATAATTATAATTTAAATTTTGTGATGGGTGAGACCTATATCTCTATCCAATGCATTGGGTAAATATGGATGGCTCAGGTGTAAATATGTTATGTGTGAACCTACAAACATGTTAAAAATATTATTTATTAATTTTATTACATGTTCACAACTTTCTACTTTAACATCATTACATTTTTAAGTTTTAATGCATGTAACTATAATATAGGAAGAAAATATTATAAATGGACTAGGTTCTATGTCAATAAGTTTATACGAGGACCTAATTTGATGTCCTTAACATAAAGAGTGAACCTATCTTTAATTATATATTTTCTTAATGTTATATGTAGATGTGTGTTCCAAAAACATTCATCTTATTACAATATTATGCTATCATTGCCCTTATTCTTTGATTATATAATGATTCATATCTTATGAACTTCCCATCATTATTACATGACTCAATATTAAGATCTTAGACATGTAGGGTATGGTTTTCAAATATTTTCTTCACAATACCATACCCTTATGTTCCTTTTATTCTTGTATATATCCCTTATTTAACATTATTGAGTAGCTAAGATCACAATTTATTATTTTTCACTTCCCGAGGTTATGAAAAAAGGTTATAAGTATGTTGTTTTTGTGAATATTACAAAATGGGAATTTTATTATGGGATATGGTGAAGACCTTTCACAAAATTATAATATTTTGTACCCAGTGTCCATAGAAACTAAATTATTATAGTTATTTGGAGTGAGTTTGTCTAATATATTGAATGTTTATTTAAAAATATGTAGTACTAATGTATCAAAAATATTTATTGCTATAATTTCTTTCCCATGGTGATTTGTATTGAGCATTAGTTATTATGACTAGATTTCATTCGTCATGTGGCTTGGTTAATCGTGTTTGTAAAATTTATTGGACAGATTTATATTAATTCCCAAACGAAGAAAATATTCCATACACGAAATAATAAACTAAAAGGTGTATTTTCACATAACATGAGAATATATAAATATATAA